>JBBBDQ010000496.1:577500-675000 GCA_037127315.1 Ascarosepion bandense
CCATCCTGCACATATATAAATCTACCATCAGCCCATGTATTGAATACTGCTGCCACATCTGGTCGGGTGCCCCTGCTATTCACCTTCGGGTTCTTGACAAAATCCAATGGAGAATCTGTAATGTAATCGATACCGACTTTGCAGCTCGGCTGCAGTCACTTTCTCACCAGCGTGATGTGGCTTCCCTGTGCCTCTTCTACAAATACTTTCACAGCTTTTGCTTCAATGAAATTAGCTCACTGGTGCTCCCTATATATGAATTTACACAAGCTACTAGGTCCCACCCTTTTACAATGAAACCAATAAAATGTAACCGCAATTTCTACTCTAACAGCTTCTTTTCTCGCACTTCCCACCTGTGGAATTCCCTTCCGTATACTTGCTTCCCCAACAGTTACAGTCTCCAAGAATTTAAATGTAAGATCAATAGTCATCTCCTCTCTCACTAACTTGCATCTTTTTTCTCAAGCTCTATTCTCATCCTTCTATTACCCTTCTCCTGACACACCCTATAACCTACCCCTCTTTCACTTTCCCCTGTGCAACGCTGGTAGTAAAACTGCCTTGCTTGGGGTGAAATGTTTAAAAGAAAAAAAATGGATGCACAAACAATTCAAATTAATGCTCATTGAAAATGCAAGTTGACTTCCTCATTTTAGTAATGCATGGCTTTGAGCTATTGAAGCCTATGGGTCTTTGTAAAGACCACACTTCTCCAAACCTTGCACTACAGAATCAGAAAGAACTGTACCAAATAACAGAAACCACAACACCTGTAAACTTTCAACAACTAAAATGAATAGCATCTATAAAACAAAAAGATATCAGTTCCAATCACACTTAAGAATGTATATTATTGTGAACAAGTGGGGCTCATGCTGTCAAAAATTATGGTAAAATATATCGATATGCTATCTAGAACGACAGCAACATGTATATTAATGTACCTACAATTGAGTATTTTACGTGGGCACCTCATTGTGGTGTAATGGTTAGCAAGCTTGTCTCGCTTGAACATATTACAATAGGGTAGTGAGTTCGATCCTCACTGGGTACCCCATACTTTTGGCCTTGTGCCACATCTAAATGAGGTTTAGAAAATCAACTATTGAGTATCTTATATTAAGACATAGAAAAAACATAATCCAACCCCCTGCCCTGGTCATGACAGGAAGGATAGAATTTTATATATATATATATATATATATATGCCACAAATGGTGTCCATAAAGTCCGTGTACACTTTAAAAATTTATAAATACAAATAGTTTATGGACACCATATATATATATATATATATATATATATATATATATATATATATATATATATATATATATATATATCGTAATATTAATTATAGTAATAATACCAATAGCAACAGAACTAATTCTGTCAAGATTAGCAATAACTAAAATACAACCAAGAATGTCTTGAAACCCACCAGGAATGAACCTGGAGGGAAAAGAAAGGGAAGAAAAAAAGAAACAAACGAAATACCTGAACAAAAAGTCAAGCATTCGTAAGAAAGAAAAAAACCCCAAGACGAAAACCTTAACAATAAAGAGCTCAATACGAAAGCAGAGTGCACAAAGCACCCAACGTGAAAGTAGAGCAAACAAAATCAAAAATCTAAGAGTGAGCCAATGACCTACCACAGTTTCGCTTAACAGCTCGTCAGGGAAAGATTTGAAAAAATATATATATATAATGTGTGTATATGTCAAAGAACTGAACACATATCACTTGCTACCTTGGCTTCGACCACACTGGTCTCTTCAGACAAAGTAGATTTGCTGGAAGGGCCTAGTGTGGTCAAAATCTTAGTAGCAAGTAAGTGGTGTGTGTGTGTGTGTGTTCGGTTCCTTGACATATTGTTAGCTCTACATATTTAGTTCATTTCTGATTGTGCATTGAGCACTTTTTTCAAACTGTTGTCTGCTGGGCCAACCAGCATCTATTATACTGATATATATATATATATATATATATATATATATATTCACTACTCGACAACATAATCATTGCAAAAAAATAAAATAATAAGCCACTGCTAAAGAGCAAACATGCAGCAGGAGCTTTCATAACTGGTCATAAAGAGAATGAACTCAACCAATGCTGCCTCACTATTTTCTCTCTCCATGAGCATGACAGAAGGGAGATACGCACACACACACACACACACACACACTTACCTTTATTATAGTAGAGAGGATAATACAATAATTATGGGACAAGGCTGAAGAAGTGTGTTGAAGCTGGTCAACACTTTGTATCCTTGATCAAGCTAATCCGATTCATGACTCAATCACTCATCACAATTTGCTCATTCACCACAAGGACTCATCCATCACTTTCCAATACTACATATCCTATAATAACACATGTTCATAAAGGGGCCTAAAAGCTAGGGAAAATCCCATAACAAAAACCTTTACCAAGACAATACTGACATCATCTCAGTCATTAGAAAGAGATGATTATTAAAATAAGAAAAAATAACTGTAACGAATTTGACCGCTCCCAAGAGTGAAAATACAAAAAATAAACTTGACTGCTCTCAAAATTAAATGCACACTTAAAATGTAGCAGGGGAATATTTTCATTTTTAATAAATTTGAGATGTTTTTTCAGGCAGAAATTGAGGGGGGGGGGGTAATTATTCTTCAAATCACTATTTCTTCCTATTTATCCTACATATAATTATTGTGGATCTGGTTCCAGTAAAATACGTTGATATTTTTTATTATTGGTGACAAGTCTCTTTTGTAAGATAATTTTATTTGTTTATCAATGGCTAGCAGTATAGCCCGGCATTGCTCGGGTGTAATGAAAGCTTTAAAACTAATCCATGGTCCTGGAGCTCAGACTCTTTGGACGTTGGCACGAAAGACGAAAAAGCAATAGTTGTTTCCAGTTAAAACAAAACCGTAGACTGAAAGAAAAATGAATGGATGTAAGTCAAATTTTGATTTCCTGCTATTGATATCAGATAAGTTTTTTTCGTCGTAAAATGAATTTTGAAGGCTAAATAAGTCCTCTGAGGAAATGGTATCATGGCTGAGACTAAGAACTACAATTATACCTACTTAGAGCCAAACCTGAAGCAAAAACTAAAATAAAAAGGCTGAAAAAAATACAGACATACAGGCAGATAAACAGACACACACACAAACATCTTGCCTTTTATATATATATTATCGATTTTCTGCACTATTGTAAGAACTGCAACCTTGAAACTTCTGCATATTGTTTCTTATGTCTTTGTATATGAGTGTATCAAATTTGATTAAAATCTGACCACTCCTTCTTTAACACGATTTTTTCGATTATCGATATTTATTGGGGGTACCTCGACACAAAACCTAGCTAAGAACGCTCGCAGACACTTATAGTACAACTGTGTAAATTTTCAAGAAAATCGGTTCAGCCGTTTCAGAGTCTATAGGTAACGGACACACACACATATAGACAAAGTTCCATTTATAAATAAGTTTAGATAATTATTGTTTTCTCTTTTTTTTTCCCCCTCCCATTAGTTTCTACTGTGGTGTATGTGTGAAAATGCCTTGTGCAGAGTGGAATAAATTGCAATTTAAAGATGCATAATCAGGTGAACATGTTTGATTCTAAACAGTGAATTTTGCGTGAAAATTAGCTTCACTGAAACCATAAAATTAAATCTTCACTTAATCAAAAAATGCAAACAGGATGGGTGGAAAGGAATGCCTTTATATCAAATTGCTTATAACTTTATTAATCATTGGTAAATTCTCATAAAACATGGTGCACATCCAGTACAGTGTTTTCATAGCAAAATGCTAGCTGTTTCACTCATGCAGTGTCTGGCCTTGTGCCATTCTAGGTTACACTTGTCACTCTGAAATAAAAACAGAAATTAGCAATTAAATTCTACCTCTTTCAAGATGTTGATACACAGATCATGAAATACAACTTACATATATACCTTCTAGAAACATTTCTAACATAATAGTAAGGCATTAGACCTGTGGTTCCCAAACTTTTTTTTTTGTCATTTCCCCTTCCACTCAGTTCAACCATCCAGATTTCCCTCTTCATGTGTATGAGAGAAACTGCAGCTAAAACACACTGAGACTATTTACTAATTTATTTTTCAAATGTACAATGTTATGTCATGAGTAAGAATAAATAACTCAACAACAGGAATAGGTTAATTGTTGTATTCCATGAAAATAGTATTTACAAAGGTTATTAGTATCCAATACAAAAAGAATAAGGTTTAATCGTCTCAACCGTCGTAAGACGTAGTATGAGCAATGGGTACTTCTGGGTCGTCACCGGAAGTCTACGACTGACTTGTCGATCGGCTGCTCGGCACACTCTCCTACGTAGATGTCACCATTACTTTACATAGTAATGGAATAGTCCATTATAGCCGAATAGGCGAGGGTGTCCCAACATACAAATATACTGATAAACTTATAGTTACAGAGTAAAGTGGATAGAGAGCAGTTAGTAACAACTAAGCATAGCCATAGAGAGCGGTTAGTAACAAATAAAAGGACTTTTGTTTGCTCTTCTACTTCAGAATTAAATTAGTGAGAAGGGTGATGCTGCTTCTTGTGCACCAGTGTATCAATATCAGGGTCTCTCTCTCTCTATCTATCTATCTATCTATCTATCTATTTATCTATCTTTATTTTGTAGGTAGTGTAATTATTTCCCCCCAGGGGGGAATTTCCTCCAGTTTGGGAATCGCTGCATTAAACAGATGCAGACGCCATTGTTACTAATGTCTATCATAATGTGGAAGGTATGCTGTTTGCTGCAAGTGGTGATATTAACAAAAGTAATTTTCAATAGTAAGTTTTCTTTCTACCCAGTCTCTAGAAAGCTAAAGGGAGATAACTTTTATATATCCGAACCTGTTAAAATTTGATTGTTGCTTATTTATGATAATGAATGATCAACAAGTCAGTTGATCAAGTTTAGAGGATTATTTAATGTTGAGATCCATTAAAGCCAGAGGTAGATGAGATTTTTGCATGTAAGTGAGTCTAACAAACCCCATCTAGAATTGAACCTTGGATCCCCTATTAAGAATTCTGAGTCATTATCCATTACACCACCTTCACATCCACATTTATAGCACCTGGTATTCCCAAGCTGCCAAGCAAACTATTATAAGAATTAAGTCTTCAGTAATTATTTGATGATGGTAAAAATTTTTTTTGTTATTATAAATAAACAACAAACTGGAATTTGAACTCAGCTCTCTGATTTCTCGTTCCAAGCCAATATTTACTGCACTACTGTCAGTATAAGGTTCAAAAAATGACCTTGTTGCTTCTATACCAATTAATAAAAACATTCCAGTTTTCACAAAATTTTTGCAAACTATTTGACAATATGGCAGCTGTTATAATCAGAGACAATCTTTTTTGGGAAGGCTTTGAATTAATTTGGCTTTCATAAAAAATACGCTTCTCACAAGAAAATATGAACTAAAAATCAAACGAGATGATTATTGATGATTTATATTTTAAAAGTTGTTAAGGAAAACCTCTGCATTTGAGCTTTTAGAGAGAGATCACATGGGCGATCAGCTGTCAGATTCTGGTTGTGTTGAGTTCTAGAGGTTCACTTATAGAGTGATGCAGAAAACCCTAGCCATAGAACTTGGAAAAAATAAATGAAACAATTTCATTACTAACTGCATGAGAATCCCATAAAACTAAGAAAGGTCATGAATTGACTTATCAGGTGCCCACTGGCCTTACCACTATTTCCTAGATATGCTTTTGTCATTTTTGCAGAAAGTACACTACCGGCCATAATTATTAGGCCACCCCAGTGCTTTAAAAAAATAATGTATTTCATACAATTTTTTAGTATTTATTGCCGAGTGAATAATTGTAAATGAAAATAGAATGGTTCTTTTGTTATTATTACTTTGCAAAATTTTACAAGGCAAATAGCGACAATTTACCCATCGCACCCTGTGGATTGCTATTTATATATATATATATATATATATATGTACACACTGGCAATAATTATTAGGCCACCCCAGTGTTTTAAAAAAATAATGTATTTCATACTATTTTTTAGTATTTATTGCCGAGTGAATAATTGTAAATGAAAATAGAATGGTTCTTTTGTTAATATTGCACAATAACATGTGCATCAAATGAATTTATAAATATGTAATAATTACCAATATTGCAAATTCATCAATGAGAAAATGAAGAAAATTTAGGGTGATTTGGATGAGTTCATCTTTGCTTTCTTGCCTTGTAAAATTTTGCAAAGTAATAATAACAAAAGAACCATTCTATTTTCATTTAGAATTATCCACTTGGCAATAAATAACTAAAAATAGTATGAAATACATCATTTCTTTGAAAAAACTAGGGTAGCCTTATAATTATGCCCGGTATATATATATATATATATATATATATATATATATATATATATATATATATATGGCAAATCTACATGGTGCGATGGGTAAATTGTCGCTACTTGCCTTGTAAAATTTTGCAGAGTAATAATAACAAAAGAAACATTCTATTTTCATTTAGAATTATCCACGTGGCAATAAATACTAAAAATAGTATGAAATGCATCGTTTCTTTTTAAAAAAAAAACTATGGTGACCTAATAATTATGGCCGGTAGTGTAAGTATTTCTTGTAGTAAGAATAAAACATTTGAATTGTTTTGTCTAACATGCATTAACAACATTTTGTTGTGCATTGAAACCTAGAAAGGTATTGTCAATGGTTAGGAATTCATACGAGTTTTCCTAAAAAGAATAGTATATTCATAAACGAATGATTTTATAATAGAAAACCATTAAAAGTAAGAAAAATGGGATGGTCAATGGTCAGGAATTAATATAGCTGTTCCTAACAGAATATAGTATAATCCTAATGTAAATACATTACTAAAAGTTTTACAATTAATACTCAGAAGGAAATGAAGGATTATCTATGGTCAGGAATTTATGCATTACTAACAGAATCCTCTCTACTATAATAATGACCATTTTATTTATATAATTTAGAAAAAATTTTAAATATTCTACAATTTCATGGGTAATACGTATTTCACAGCAAAAACATAATTACACACAGACACTCATGAGCCTGTTATATGAATATGTTATATTAGCCCGTTAAATATATATTACTCTGTTAAATTAAATATATATTACTCTGTTAAATTAAATATATATTACTCTGTTAATTTAAATAAATAAATTTAACATTAAGTTCTTTTGAGTTTGTCTCTAACGGAATTTACAAGACTTATATACCAAGTATTCTAAATTATATATATATATATCCTTCTTGTCATGCTCATGAAAAGAGAGACAATATCAAGCTAGCATTGGTTCACTCCCTTAGAGAGACAATAGCAAGACAACATCAACTCAGGTCATTCTCTTTACTGCCAGTTATTAAACTTTACTCCCAGTTATGAAAGCTTTTGCCACATGTTTGCACTTGAATAGTGACATATAATTATTTTTTGCAATAATTATGTAATCGAGTAGTGAAGAATAAAAGAGTAAACATTGAAGTCAAGACTCAGGGGCGGCAGACTGTTTCATGCTAAGCGCAATCATCATGTGGCCTGATGATTGCACTTAACAGTCTGTCGCCCTTGAGTGTTGACTTCAATGTTCACTCTTTTATATTTACATACACTCTATCTCTGATATTGAGCACTTTATTCTATAAATATAGCACACCTTAAAACTATATTTATTCATATATATATATCTATATATATATATTATGCATATATATATATATATATATATATATATATATCTCCACTGTATTATAATAAATACTGTTATATATATATATATATATATATATATATATATATCTCCACTGTATTATAATAAATACTGTTATATATATATATATATATATATATATATATATATAAAATTACAATTTTCTAAGATCAGGTGCCATTTCGACAAGGGAATTTAACACTCGTCTCATCAGCAAAAATATCCTTATCTACATATTAGATGATTTGTTTTCACTGATGAGACGAGTGTTAAATTCATTCATCAAAATTGAGCTCTCTGGCTAGATCAGTGTTAATATTTAATATTAATAGGATTCATTTCTTTTGGATCTAAAACCTATATATATATATAAGAACAACAGAATCTGTTCTAAATTCCGCTATTGGCCGACATCTTTTGGACAATCAAGTGTGTGCCTCGGCATATGAGGACAGCTGGTTTACTGTCTTGCACAGCGCTCGGTCTACACATCATCTTCGTCTTTTGGAAGCAATTTGCTTGAAAATTCATCAGCCGAGCCTGTGCAGACAGAGCAGTTTTTACGCTCCTTAAAATTGTTGGTGAGTCTGTGATTGTAACAGTTTTTCACTTTTAAACACTCTTGTGGAATTATATGTGTGCACCCCCCCTTACATTTTATGTGTTTTTTTTCAATAAATTTATTTTTAAACGAGTTCCATCATCTCCCAGCATTGTAAGTAATTTAATTTATTTTGCCTTGTCCTTTTCCTTAATTCCCTTAAAATTAAAGCCAACGAGAACCCTTGATAAGAGTTGGCCGAAAGGTTCCTCGGGTTTTAATAATATGACATCTGTTCTTTTTAAAGATATATATATATATATATCCTTCCTGTCATACTCGGGCGGGGGGGGGGGGTTGGATTATTTTTTTTCTTATGTCTTATTGTAAGATACCCAATAGTAGGTACGTCAATATATATGTTGCCATTATTTTACACAGCATATTGATATAATTATTTTGCCCTCATTTTTGACTGAACAGGCCACTCGTACAGTTATAATACATATTATTTTTATTGGGCTTTCCTTTTTTTTTTATCAATACTTAATTTTTTTTTCTTTTTTCAAGAAAATGACTCCATTGAAAAGTTTGACAATCCAAACAAAAAGTGTACGGGTTTGAAACATCTAGTTTTGTACAATGCAAGAATTTTAAAAGTTTGTGAATTAAGTCTCACGACTTAATATAGTAATACAACTACCAATTACAATTGGTTGCTAGTGTTACAACAGTACAACAGCTATTGTTACTATTATACCAATAAAGATTTTTTTTAGTTCTTGGTGGGTGTAGATGAGAGGGACACCTTGTCAAGAGAGAGAAAGAAACAGGTAATCAACGAACTGAGATAGACAGATAGATAATCAACGAATAGATAGATAGATAGATAACAGACTGAGATAGATAGATAGATAGATAGATAGATAGATAATGAACAGACTGAAATAGATAGATAACAGACTGAGATAGATAGATAGATAATGAACAGAAAGATAGATAGATAGATAGATAGATAATGAACAGACTGAAATAGATAGATAACAGACTGAGATAGATAGATAGATAATGAACAGAATGATAGATAGATAACAGACTGAGAAAGATAGATAGATAGATAGATAATGAAAAGACTGAGATAGATAATGAACAGACTGAGATAGATAGATAACAGACTGAGATAGATAGATAGATAGATAACAGACATAGATAGATAGATAGATAGTTAGATATAAAAGAGGGAAATAGATAGGACCATATGTAATAGAGATGTCAGCTGTCCAGGAACTGGTTTTTCAAGCTGAGGTATGCCTTCTTTTTTTTGTTTGTTTATTTTTTTCTATCTACAAAACTGTCTGCCCCCACTCCCACCATGCTCCTTCCAGCTCAGGCAACATTCCAATGTAGTGACTAATTGTTTAAGTGAGTAAAAAAAATTATGATGGTGTGGGCATTTGTGTACACCTATCTGGCTACAGACATACTCATAGAAGACATGAGTGCGTTAGATATATGCTTGTAAAAGGCCATGAATTATGATGGGTTTTTAGAAGTCGTTTGGTAGGACACAGCTACAGATTGGCATAGATATTAACAACTCTATACCTATGTTTTATAGATTATGCAAAAGCATTTGATAAAATACATCACAAAGAACTGTTGGAATTGCTAGGTAGCCTTGACATATTTGGGAAGGGTAATGTGTGCTGAGGTGCAGTGGATATCAGCTCGGAACAAGAAATCGAAGAGCCAACTTCAAATTCATTGTATTCACATACACGCAAATATCCTTAGAAAAGGCATTAATCTATCTCTTCCCTTCACTTATGGGTTAAATAACAGAACAGATTAGGTTCTATAGCCTTGGCTGGCAACCAGTCTACTGCAGAAAGCAATGGTCACCTACTGCGGGATAATCTTCTGCCCAGTCAGTCATGTCTCTTTCGAGACATGATCACCCAAAACATGTGTCATATATGGTATATAACTGACTGATTGATTAGAATAATCCAAAACCTCTGCTGGCTACAAACCACCTGATTATGGATAGAAAATGAGTTTAGTAAATGCGCAAAAACAGAAAGAAGTAAGACAAGGATGTGCTGTCTTACCAGACTTATTCAACCTATACAGGCAATTCTGAGTGAACTAAGTCTTACCAGAATTCATTATTAGCAGTCACAATCTAAACAACATAAGATATGCAGATGAAAAATGGTCAATAATAGACACAGAAAGGAAACTACAAAAACTTCTATAGAACATATGTTATAGTCATCCGCAGTCAGATCTATTTGGCTGTATCACAGCTCATCAGTACGGTATCAGTAAAAAATCAGAAAAACTACCTTGGCATTAAACAGTATCACAATTACACACACACACACACACACAGAGACTAAACTATCGCCCGGTTCACACTCCACCCACGTCTATTGAACGAGTGAAGAGGCTCATCCCTTGTTTCCTGTTTAGGATATGGTTTCTGGCTTTCTCTTTTCCAATCTTTTCACTCTTACGTAGCCCCCTGCACATCAGTGGCGTTACCGCCTTGCTCAGGGTGATATGATTAAAAAAAAAAAGTCATCCGCAGTCAGATCTATTTGGCTGTATCACAGCTTATCAGTACGGTTCGACATCCGATTGCTTCTAGCCAAGATTGAAACCCGACCGAATTGACATCAGTCAGCAATTCTACTTCTGGGCTATGGGTGCTTGGTAGAGGAAGGCGGACTTTAGCATGTTATATACAATGTAAACACACGCCAGTAGCTGAGAGTGTTCAAATTCATTACTGAATGGACCATGCGTAGATGCATGGGTAGCTACTGTTTTTATAAAGTATACCATTCCTCCATAGTGCTCAATCGGAGTGTGAGAGCGTAGTCATCCACAGATAGATCTGTTTTGCTGTATCACAGCTCATTAGTACGGTTAGACATCTGATTGCTTCTAGCCAAGATTGAAACCTGACCAAATTGACATCAGTTGGCGATTTTACCTCTGAAAACATCTGTTATATGTTGCTACTGCTGAGAATGACAATCATCTTGGCCAACAAACAATGAACACAGAACACGGGATATATAAAAATATCAGTTTAAATTTTTATTCTTTATTTGGTGATGATTTTTTTTGTAGAGTGGTAGTCAGAGGGAATCGCACATATGCAAAGGATTGACTAGTTGTTGTCATCCTTGCACGCTCTCTGAGTCCGCTTCATATGCTGCCTTTTTACCAAATAAAGCCCTCATCTAATCTAAATCAAAATCTAAACTTATTTATAAATGGAACTTTGTGTGTGTGTATGTGTGTGTGTCTGTTACCTATAGACTTTGAAACGGCTGAACCGATTTTCTTGAAAATTTACAGAGTTTTACTATAAATGTCTGCGAGTGTTCTTAGCTAAGTTTTGTGTCGAGGTACACCCGATAAATATCAAAAATCGATAATTGAAAAAATCGGGTTATAGAAGGAGTTGTCTGATTTTAATCAAATTTGATACACTCATAGACAAAGACATAAGAAACGATATTCAGAAGTTTCAAGGTTGCAGTTCTTACAATAGTGCAGAAAATCAATAATATATATATATATATATAAAACAAGATGTTTGTGTGTGTGTGTCTGTTTATCTGTCTGTATGTCCTTTATACAAATCCACAATTTTTTTCCGATTCTCACCAAATTTCACACAAATATTCTTTAGGTTGAGTCTGAGCTCCAGGACCATGGATTAGTTTTAAAGCTTTCATTACACCACCCGAGCAATGCCGGGCTATACTGCTAGTGTATATATATATACTAGGTGCGATTGGTTAATTGTCGCAATTATTATTTCAAATATTCTTTAGGTTGAGTCTGAGCTCCAGGACCATGGATTAGTTTTAAAGCTTTCATTACACCACCCGAGCAATGCCGGGCTATACTGCTAGTGTATATATATATACTAGGTGCGATTGGTTAATTGTCGCAATTATTATTTCAAATATTCTTTAGGTTGAGTCTGAGCTCCAGGACCATGGATTAGTTTTAAAGCTTTCATTACACCACCCGAGCAATGCCGGGCTATACTGCTAGTGTATATATATATACTAGGTGCGATTGGTAAATTGTCGCAATTATTATTTCAAATATTCTTTAGGTTGAGTCTGAGCTCCAGGACCATGGATTAGTTTTAAAGCTTTCATTACACCACCCGAGCAATGCCGGGCTATACTGCTAGTGTATATATATATACTAGGTGCGATTGGTTAATTGTCGCAATTATTATTTCAAATATTCTTTAGGTTGAGTCTGAGCTCCAGGACCATGGATTAGTTTTAAAGCTTTCATTACACCACCCGAGCAATGCCGGGCTATACTGCTAGTGTATATATATATACTAGGTGCGATTGGTAAATTGTCGCAATTATTATTTCAAATATTCTTTAGGCTGAGTCTGAGCTCCAGGACCATGGATTAGTTTTAAAGCTTTCATTACACCACCCGAGCAAAAACGGTTTAAGAATGCATTGCAAATATTTTACTACGTGAATTAATATTAAAAAGAATTTCCTGAAAAACGGTTTTCATAAAAGATTTTATATATTTTAACTGACAGTAACGCTAAATGTTCAGCCAAAGAATACTTGTTGTTTCCAGTATGGAAACGGTTCATTTTACCATTGTCTTTTAATCATTTTAGCTGCTCACAGAAAGTTCAATACAACAAAAAATTTTGGTCATATCAACTTCATATTTTAGTCATATTCAAAGATCTATAAGAATATATAGCAAAACGAATAATATTTTTTTGAATTGTCCCCGTCGTTAATTTAGAACATAAAAATGGGCGAATTTTCCTTTCTCACGGATGCGGAGTTTGACATCAGGGTTGAGTTTGTATAATGATATTCCAAACTCTGCACATTTATTTCATCTTTCGTTCCAATGTGAATATAAGCCAAACCATTGTCAGTGTTTGTGAACACCGTTGCAAACTGGAATTGAAACACCACATTGGGGTAAATTGTCCAGTCGTTGATCAACTGTGGAAGACACCCAGTGCACACACAAACATCAACACACACACACACACACACACACACACACACACACACACACATTGCAGATAGAGTATATCTGTCAAAGCACAATATGAAAAAAAGAAGAGACAAAAAGAAAAATTATCTTAGCCAATTCGTTTCTTCCACTTGAAAGTCACTCAGTGAACGAAACGCATCAGCTAAGATAAGTTTTCCTTTTGTCTTTTCTTTTATACATATTGTTACGGGGATGCATTTGTATATAAAAATAATATTAATAATGTCTAAAAAGTTGTATTAAGGGATTCTATTGAGTCCTACTTGTTATTACAAAAAAGTTTTAATTCATGAAGTAGTCGTAAAAATAAGGAAATTAGAAATAGAACGTTTGGCAGATGCTAGAATGTCCGAGAAAATTCGAGTAAAATCTAGAGAATTCTAAAGAATTCTAGAATATGCAAATTAGGTGTTAGCCCATATAAAAATAGGTTTTGGGAAGAAAGTAGTTAGTTATTAACAGGATTTGCTGACATTATCAACTCCGGCCTGATTCGTGGAGCTGTGCATCCAGCCGAAAGAATCTCTAAGAAAAGTTGCCAACCAACTAAAACCTGAAAGAGAACCTCATGGAACTATATGGGTAAATAGATATTTTTGACTCTTTCATTGACCAAACTAATAATTATTCTTTATATACACATTTGACGATTTCCAAAAAGTGTAGCATTTAAACTTCTTTGCTATCTTAACTGGGTAAAGATATTTGACACCTTCCTTCCCCTTCGTAACACTTTGCCTGCCAGTAGTAAACTCTGTTTTTCTTTTTGAATGCAAAAACCTTATATTTGTAAATATTTTTATTTAATGTTTTGGTAAATTAAACAATGTGATTTAGCTCTGAGTTTTGATCAATCATTTTTTTTCTTTTTTTTACACTTAACACATAACAATATATATATATATATATATATATATATATATATATATATATAGTTATCCGCAAACAGATCTGTTTCGCTGAATCACAGCTCATCAGTACGGTTAGACATCCGATTGCTTTTTACCCAGGATTGAAATACGACCGAATTGACGTAAGTCGGCGATTCTACCTCTGAGCTATGGGTGATCAGTAAAAGGAGGCAAACTTTTAGCGTGTGATATACCATGTAATTATGCGCCAGTAGTTAGAGTGTTCTAATTGATTACTCAATGAACAATGTGTAGATGCTAGAGTAGCTACTGTTTTTTCAAAGTCTACCATTCTTCCAGAGTGCTCAATCAGGGTGTGAGAGCGTAAATAGTCATCCGCAGACAGATCTGGTTCGCTGTATCACAGCTCATCAGTACGGTGAGACATCTGATTGCTTTTTACCCAGGACTGAAACTGAATTGACGTCACTCGGAATACACGACCGGTCATAATTATTAGACCACCCCAGTTTTTTAAACAAAATCATGTATTTCATACAATTTTTAGTATTTGTTGCCAAGTGGATAATTCTAAATGAAAATAGAATGGTTCTTTTGTTAATACTACACAATAACATGTGCATCAAATGAACTACTCGGGTGTCCAGTTTTTGTGCTCTCTCCCATATGCTAGTCTGTTCTTCTTATTGGCTGGCCGAAGCAAAGGCTTCCTGGCTGCCTTGTAAAATTTTGTAAACTAATAATAACAAAAGAACCATTCTATTTTCATTTAGAATTATCCACTTGGCAATAAATACTAAAAATATTATGAAATACATCATTTAAATAAACAAAAACTAGGGTGGCCTAATAATTATGGCCGGTAGTGGATATATATATATATATATATATATATATATATATAAACCACAAGTAAAAACTCTTGCCACCTTCATTTTACTAAAAATTTAAAATTTTGATTACATGGAAGATTTTCAAAGGAACGACAAACACATGCGTGTGTGTGTGTGTATATATATATATATATATATATATATATATATATATATATATACACACTACCAGTCATAATTATTAGGCCACCTCAGTTTTTTAAACAAAATCATGTATTTCATACTATATTTAGTATTCATTGGGGTAAATTGTCCAGTCGTTGATCAACTGTGGAAGACACCCAGTGTACACACAAATTAAAATAGAATGGTTCTTTTGTTAATACTACACAATAACATGTGCATCAAATGAACTACTCGGGTGTCCAGTTTTTGTGCTCTCTCCCATATGCTAGTCTGTTCTTCTTATTGGCTGGCCGAAGCAAAGGCTTCCTGGCTGCCTTGTAAAATTTTGCAAAAGAACCATTCTATTTTCATTTAGAATTATCTACTTGGCAATACATACTAAAAATAGTATGAAATACATCAGTTTTTTAAAACTGGGGAAGCCTAATAATTATGGCCGGTAATATATATATATATATATATATATATATATATATATAAATTCAGGTGAAGAGAACCAACAGTTTTATAATTCCAAGTTCTCCGGCATTTACTTTTTTTTTTTTTTATAAAAGTGCTCAATACAATAAATATTGTAGAGCATATTATTTGTAACAGTAATGGATACATCAACGGAGTCTAGACAGGGTTTTTAAAATAAGCTGACACTTTGGCAGTTAGGATTAAAAGAAAAATCATGTATTCCTCAAAAATATAAACTTTTTTTTTAATTTAAAGTGAATCTCTATTCTAATTAGTTAAATTGAACACACACATAAATCGTTATGCCTTCCCATATATATAAATAACAACCGTATTGTTTCTAATATTTAAATGAAAATCATTTTCAAAACAATAATCTAACATTGTCTGACAACGAGGTAAAAATCTCGAAACATAGAAATTTCTGTGTCGCAATGTAATTTTAATGAAAAAAACAAACAAATTTAATTATATATATATATATATATATATATATATATATATATATATATATATATATATATATTGTTTAATACTTAGTTTTTGATCATAATAGAGTTAGACCAGTAAACATTTGTATTAAAAAGTGTTCTATACAATTATATTGTAAAACTTTTGAATATTTTTCATTTATAAACGAGTTATTTCGCTACCTTGGTTTCCACCACGAGTGGTTTCTGCAGGCGATTTTTAATAACTATTAAAAATATTAAAATCGCTTGAAGAAGCCACTCGTGGTGGAAACCAAGGTAGCGAAATAACATATATATATATATATAAAAATTCAGATTTAAATAAATATTGGATTTTCTGGAAAGTTCATTACAATTTTTAAGGGAAATTAAAATACAAAATAAAATTATTCCATTGAATGTTTATTCAAATAAATAAGGACCATTTTGTTGCACAACCTTTCTTCCTTTTTCCTTCAGCTTAAAGATTCCGTCTTCCCAGAATTTCTGTGGTTTCTCGGCAAAGAACTCATTAAGGTGTTTTTTAATGTCGTCCAAATAATTAAATTTTTACTATTGAGATTATTTTGAAAGAACCTGAAAAATGAAAATTCGAAGGAGCAATGTCTGGTGAATTTGACGGGTGGGGATAACACATCCCAGCCAAATTGCAACAATTTTTGCCGGGTGGCCAAAGAAACGTAAGGCTTGGTATTTTCCTGATGAAAAACAACACCATTCCTGTTCGCTGTTTCTGGGCCATTTTCTTGAATTGCTACCTTTAATTCGTCTAGCTGCGATAAGTCATTTTCATAATTCCAGTTGAATCCATTGTATTCACTTACGCGCAAATACCCTTGGGAAAGGTATTAATCCGTCTCTTCCTTCCAGTTATGGGTTAAATAGCAGGACAGATTGGGTTCTATAGCCTTGGTTGGCAACCAGTCTACCGCAGAAAGCAATGGCAACCTACTGCGGGATAATCTCCTGCCCAGTCAGTCATGTCTCGAAAGAGACATGATCGCCCAAGCGTGTATCACGTATGGCACTTTAACTGACTGACTTGGCAGAAACTTGTCTATTTTACCGGGACCAGAGAAATAACTTTGTTGTCTATTTTACCGGACCGGAAAATTAGCTCATACGAAAAAAGAAAGAAGGTGAGGTGTTATTCCAAAATGTTTATATTCCATAAATTGTTAACGTGTTTCACAAAAATTATTATTTTTTTTTAGTCCAATTTCTCCTTTTGAAGGAGCTTTTCGTACAAAAGGAAATAGATTAGCCTCAGCAGAATTTCTTAACAACCACCTTTTAACTTCGACCGTTACTCCGACTATCACGCAGACTAGGACATTCACTTGATACGTTCTACATTTAGTTATGCCTGCCGCGCGGACGTTGTAGTAGATATAAAATATCCGCAAATTTGAAAATGCGTTACTTGAAAAGTATAACCTTTCTAATATAATAACTATACCTGCTTAGCAGCTGAAACTTGTAAATTCGTAAATTATAAGTTTACAGTGATCTAGCGATCATGAGGTATAAAAAGAAATATTTTCCCATGATTCCCTAGTAAAAAATAAAAACGCCCTAGTGGCAGGAAATTTAGAATTATCCTACTTTCAGCGATCTGTTACCAAGAGAGTACGTGGATTTTAGCGGCTGCGGGATGAAGACCACAAATAAGAATTACTCAGATATCATTTTGTCACGTTGATTATTACCTTTTAATGAGTGACTTATCACTTACAAACAATGTATTCATTCGCCAAGATAAGCACACAAATTCTTATATCTACCAAACTCGTATAACCAAATCCTTTGAAGCTATATGGTTAAAGTTATTGATTTGGCCTTGCGTCATACATAACCGAACTCTCTACAGTTTACAGATTATTCAGAATTATCAGGTTATTATCGTTGTCATCATCAGAAGGTTGGTAGCAGGTTGGAATGTGCAGAATAGTGTGGAAGAATAAAATATACATTTTTCATGTTAAAATAGAAATTTATTAATAGGAAAGATAACAATTTGAATTTTAGAAGTGAATGTTCAATGAGAAACATGTAATGAGTTAAGGGTATCAAGAGTTGTAGAAATGTTCATAGTAGTAATTTGTTGGAAAGAGTTTATGTGTATGTATGTATGTATGTATGTATGTATGTATGTACGTATGAGCGTTTGTTTGGTATGAGTGTCTTTGAAGTATTCACTCAGTCTTTAGGGTTCCGGTCGGTTATTAAGTAGATGGGTGAACGATGAAGAAAAAGGAGGTGAGAGAGAAAGAGAGAGGCAATAATATTACCTTTTTATGAGTGACTTATCACTTACAAACAATGTATTCATTCGCCAAGATAAGCACACGAATTCTTATATCTACCAAACTCGTATAACCAAATCCTTTGAAGCTATATGGTTAAAGTTATTGATTTGGCCTTGCGTCATACATAACCGAACTCTCTACAGTTTACAGATTATTCAGAATTATCAGGTTATTATCGTTGTCATCACCAGAAGGTTGGTAGCAGGTTGGAATGTGCAGAATAGTGTGGAAGAATAAAATATACATTTTTCATGTTAATATTAATAGGAAAGATAACAATTTGAATTTTAGAAGTGAATGTTCAATGAGAAACAAGTAATGAGTTAAGGGTATCAAGAGTTGTAGAAATGTTCGTAGTAGTAATTTGTTGGAAAGAGTTTATACGTACGTAAGTATTTATGAGTGTTTGTTTGGTAGGAATGTCTTTAAATGAAGAAGAAGTAGTAAAAGGAATCGGCACATGAAAAAGAAGGAGAAAGAGAATGATTTGCAATGTGACCTTACATCCAGGTCGTGGTTGAAGTTTCTCCTGTTACATTTTAGTGTAACAGGAGAAACTATATATATTGGAGAGTATTCTTGATTTCTAATCTGTGATGTTTACTAATGGATGCAGGATTATAGTTTAAGTTACATCGAACTAGGCCACCTGGTTTTATAATTCTTTAAATATTGTTGCTTTGTGAGCACAGTTATTTTACTTGGGATGAGCAACCTTAAGAACAAAGAGAGTACTGGAGTGAAAGACTTTATTCAAAATAACCATAAACAGTTTTGAAGAGGGAGACGGTTAATGTTTATTAATTTGACCTTGCGTTATACGTAACCAAACTCCCTACAGCTTACAGTTTTATTAGTTGTCATCGTCAGATTTATCAGCAGGTTGGTTGTTGGTTGTGAATTAGTGTGGAATACTTGAAGAATAAAATATATACAGTTTTCAGGTTAAATTGGAAATTTATTAATAGGAAAGATAATTTGAATTTTAGAAGTTAATGTTCAATGAGAAACAAGTAATGAGTTAAGGGTATCAAGAGTTGTAGAAATGTTCGTAGTAGTAATTTGTTGGAAAGAGTTTATGTGTATGTATGTATGTATGAGCGTTTGTTTGGTAGTAGTGTCTTTGAAGTATTCACTCAGTCTTTAGGGTTCCGGTCGGTTATTAAGTAGATGGGTGAACGATGAAGAAAAAGGAGGTGAGAAAGAAAGAGAGAGGCAATAATAATACGATCGCTTGACGTTTGTCGAGGGACGTGTTAATTACGTTCGTATTTTCTCACTGCGACCGTCTTCTTGTCTCATCTTTTTATTTCGTGTTCTGGGGATCCAGGTCATTTGGGAATTCACACCCGGATGTAATTCTGAGCTTTTCCTTGGACGACAAACAAATTTCGCGTTGGCTCGGGTCCGTAAAATAATTTTTTTTTTTTTTGATAATTAAAGATTATTTGAATTTTTTTAGATGTTTCCTAGTTTTCTATTAGCCGAAAAACATTTCGCATCGAGGTGTGAAATTTCGCGAGTTTGTGTGTACTAAACAAAGTTTGTAAATTCGTTTTATCTTTTTTTTCTTAACAAAATCACTGAGCTAGATTTGAATTTTGAATTTAGAATTTTTGTTCACTACATCTTCTCTATATGTATAAATACCTCACTTTCTTGTCATGATGCATATATATATATATATTTTACTAAAAAAAAAACAGGAGTCAGAAAGGCCCATCATAACAAGTTAATTAAAATTTCACTTAGCATCCAATCAGCAGGGATGTTTTGTTGATATCTTGTTAATTATTTTCAATAAAATCTCGTTTTTATTTCATCTGAAAATAATTAATCAATAGAGTATATCTTATAATATGTCTACTATAACGTGTTCATTTTCTTCTTCTTCCTCTTCTTCTATGTGTCGTGTCCCTTGAGGACGTGGGTGATCAGGGCCTTCCCCATCCCTCTATCCCTAGTAGCTTTTAACACGCTTTCTTCTGTTACCTTTCCAAAACCCAGCTGTCTTCCACTTGCTCAAGCCCATCAAGTATATTACACATTGATTTCCTCTGTCTCTCGTTCTTCTATCTGATCTGTGAGTATCAGATTCTCCAAGCCCTCCTTCCTCATTACATGTCCCAGGAACTTCAGCTGTCTTTTCCTGATGTTAAGTATTAGTTTCTTTTTCGTTTCCATCCTCTCCAAAACCTCATCATTGCTCACACGTTTGGTCCACGGTATCTTCAGATCCCTATGTATATTACCAAATTTATACAGATCTTTTTTAATTGTTTCACCCCAAGCAAGGCGGTGACGCCACTGATGCACAGGGAGCTACATAAGAGAAAGAGATTAGATAAGAGGAGAGTAAAAAGAAAGACGAACCAGTTACAGGAGATGTTAGAGAAAGGAGAAAGAGAAGGATGGGAATACAGGTGTGATGACAGTTGCAAAGGTAGAAAGAAAGGAACAGATATACAGCGTGATGTAGAAAGAACTGGAGTCTAATGGTTGAGAGATGGGTATTGACATTGAATTTAAATTCATGGAGGTTGTAGCCGTCAGGAAAGCAAGAATATGGAAGAGAGTTCCACAGGCAGGAAGTACGAGAAAAGAAGCTGATGGAGTAGAATTGTCGGTTGCATTTGGTTGATCTAACTGTGAGTGGGTGGGTCCCAGTTGCTAGTCTGGTTGCACGAGTAAACTCATGTGGCAGGGGCACCAGTGGCTTAAGTTCGTTGGAGTAGAAGTCATCAAAATATTTGTAGAACAGACAGATTCTTAAAGTTTTCTCTTAAGCATTGGATGGCAACTAATTTAGGAGAAATTTAACTGTTTTTTTTGTTTTTTGTTTTTTTGTTGGGGGTTGTGGTGCTAGCAACACCACCTGACACCCACCAATTTGTTATTCTACCCGCAACAGTATTAACTTGCGTGATATTGTTGCGCGTTAAGCTTGCTAGCCGTAACGTAGAAACAGCGGTTTCACATCTGACTGGAAGTAAGTTTTCTATTAAAATAAATATTTATGGCTTTTTTTTTTCTCGTAAAATCTTGAAGAAAAATCTTAGATCTTTTATTTTTATCACTTATTCATTTGAAGTTAAGTCACGGTTTTACTTGTCCGACACGATAGAAAAATTTTCAGCAAAAAAAAAAAAAAGTAATACTACAACACTATTTTTGCATGCAGTAAAATATAACATTTTTAGCACGACGGAGCGAAAGAAATTATTATTAGTGGTATTATTAATTGTGCAGATTATTTGTTCCAATATGAGTAGAGAGGAAAATGAGCTTAATAGATAATAAAATTGCTTATTATCGGTTGCAATATGAACGCAGCCAATAAATTATTAGCAGAGAGAATATATTGAAAAATGAAAAAATGAATTGTGAAAAAAATTTTTTTTAGAATCTTGGAAACTGGCAAAGTGAATTGAAAAACATTGCAGGTGTAAACGGTATGTCAAACAGGGGCATTAATTTGGCAGCCATTGTTTGACAAAGCGGAAGCTTTGCAGCTGCTGAAGCCGAAAAATAAACTTTAACCAAAAAATTGTTTCGGAATTGACAAGGAATTTTTTATGAGACCAAGAAGGTTAAATCCTCAAATTATTAATTCGCTGAGAACGGATTTTAAAATAAATGATGTAATCAAAAGGGAAGAAAACAAAAAGAAATGATGTCACTAAGAAATATATATATATTTTTTAATCATATCACCCCCAAGCAAGGCGATAACGCCACTGATGCGCAGGGGGCTACGTAAGAGTAAAAAAATTGGAAAAGAGAAAGCCGGAAACCACATCCTAAACAGGGAACAAGGGATGAACCTCTTCACCTGTTCAATAGACGTGGGTGGATTGTAAATATTGTTACTTCATTGGTTAAACTAAGGGAAGAATGTAACTCCGCCTCAAAATGCGAAAGCAGGAGTGATTTGATTGCCTAAAGACTTGATTTGCATCGACACCCCGTGTTCGTCATGCCTCCCCCAAAAGAATTTGGACAGGCATAAAAATAGAGCCTCAAAGGGCCAAGAGCAGTCGAAGAGCAGTCGGGGCTGAGTCTTGGGTTGAGTCGAGATGTATCGACCAGGGAGTGACTCTTCCCAACCAGGAGCCACGACCGTAGAGACAGAGACAGTTGCCTTTGATAGAGTTCCTGACTAAAGAAGTACAGAGACAGAGATAATTGCCACGCCGTAAAGATGTAAAGAAACGTAGAGAAGCCTGCCACCAACCGCCCGAAAAAGTTAAAACCAATCAAAACACGCCTCCGATAGAATCCTGGCTGACGATGTAAAGAAACAGAAAAAGCCAAGAAAGAGTTAAAGCCAAACAACGAACCAACCAGAGTTAGTTTGAGTTGCTGCTATAAGGCAGATAAGACAAATTTACCGCCGCCATCACGCACAGACACACAGAGAGAGAGAGAGAGAGAGAGAGAGAGACCACTCTTCGGCAATTTCCGTAAAGCTTCGGTGAAAAGACTGAATAAGACATTTTGAATCGTCACAACTTGAAAACTCCGATTGGAGTGTTAGACATTATCAACCAAAAGCTTGAATTAATGTTGAGAAAACAAACATTACTCTTAGGTTGGGTTACTATGCCGATCCAGGATGTTTTTTCCGCCTGAATCCATCCTGCATATATGCAAGTCAACCATCCGTCCGTGTATGGAGTACTGCTGCCATTTATGGTCAGGTGCCCTTGCCGTTCTCCTCAGTGTTCTCGACAGGCTCCAAAGGAGAGTCTGTAATGTGATAGGTACTGATCTGGCGGCTTGACTGCAGCCACTTCCCCACCGTCTAAATGTGGCCTCCCTTTGTCTGTTCTATAAATACTTTCATGGCTTCTGCTCGGACGAACTTAAGTCACTGGTGCCTCCTCAACAGGTGTTTACTCGTGCAACCAGACTGGCAACTGGGTCCCACCCATTCACAGTTAGGTTAGCCAAATGCAGACGACAATTCTACTCCTGCAGTTTCTTCTCTCGCACTTCCCGCCTGTGGAACTCGCTCCCATATTCTTGCTTTCCTGACGGCTACAACCTCCAGAAATTTAAATGCAATGTCAATACTCATCTATTAACCACGTGACTCTAGCTCTCTCCCCACCCCCGTATATCCTTCCCTTTCTCTCCACCTATGTATCTGTCATCGCACCTGTATTCTCAACTTTCTATTGCTCCTTTCTAACTAGTTTGTACTCTTCACTCTTTTCTAATTAATCTTTTTACAGTTATGTAGCCCCCAGCTCATCAGTGGCATTTCTGCCTTGCTCGGGGTGAAATGATTTAAATATATATATATGATGGGGAGTGGTTCAGGGATCTCGTACCCCACCTTAAAACTGTGATATGTAACTTCCCATTCTACAACATCTCAATTTTCATAAGGTACTATTCATATAAAACACAAAATCTACTGTAACATGAGTGTGTACAATAATAGATCATAGGTCATATAGGTGAAGAATTCAACCAGAAAAAATTCAAATAAATACAATGTATTTAAATACATTTTTGTCATAGTAAATCATTTCATCTTAAATAAACCAAGAATATTTTAGTGGCATTTTTTAAATTAACTTGAAGTTCTTCTTGTCTTTAAAAATTCAAACAACATTAACATAAAATATAGATAAAATATAGTAAATTTTAATTTTTTATTTTTTTATTTTTTTATTTTTATTTTTTTTCAGGGCGTAAGCTGAGCAACACAAATTCACGGATTTGGACGAGAAAATAAAATGACATCAACACCGGCAGAATGTTTCTTAATTTAATTAGCCAGTTGTGTGTAGTTTCATTTCTAACGTATATAAATGTAGATAGAAAAAAGTAACTGTTGATAAGATAGTGAGGGTCTCAAGCACTGCTTGTGGACCCCAATCATGCTTTGGATTTAGACAAAAAATGATCCCAGAATAACGTCAAAATCTGAGAAAATATATAAATATAGGTAGAAAAAAATCTTGATATAACAGCACTCAAAGCACTGCCCATGGACCCCAATCATGCTTTGGATTTAGACAAAAAATCATCCCAGAATAACGTCAAAATCTGAGAAAATATATAAATATAGGTAGAAAAAATCTTGATATAACAACACTCAAAGCACTGCCCATGGACCCCAATCATGCTTTGGATATGGACAAAAAATGATCCCAGAATAACGTCAAAATCTGAGAAAATATAGTAAATATAGGTAGAAAAATTGATATAACAACACTCAAAGCACTGCCCATGGACCCCAATCATGCTGATATGGACAAAAAATGATCCCAGAATAACGTCAAAATCTGAGAAAATATATAAATATAGGTAGAAAAAATCTTGATATAACAACATTCAAAGCACTGCCCATGGACCCCAATCATGCTTTGGATATGGACAAAAATGATCCCAGAATAACGTCAAAATCTGAGAAAATATATAAATATAGGTAGAAAAAATCTTGATATAAACACTAAAGCACTGCCCATGGACCCCAATCATGCTTTGATATGGACAAAAAATGATCCCAGAATAACGTCAAAATCTGAGAAAATATATAAATATAGGTAGAAAAAATCTTGATATAACAACATCTTCAAAGCACTGCCCATGGACCCCAATCATGCTTTGGATATGGATAAAAAATGAAGATCCCAGAATAATCACAAATCTGAGAAAATATATAAATATAGGTAGAAAACTGATATAACAGCACTCCAAAGCACTGCCTCATGGACCCCAATCATGCTTTGGATATGGACAAAAAATGATCCCAGAATAACGTCAAAATTGAGAAAATATATAAATATAGGTAGAAAAAAATCTTGATATAACAGCACCAAAGCACTGCCCATGGACCCCAATCATGCTTTGGATTTAGACAAAAAAAATGATCCCAGAATACTCAAAATCTGAGAAAATATATAAATATAGGTAGAAAAAATCTTGATATAACAACACTCAAAGCACTGCCCATGGACCCCAATCATGCTTTGGATATGGACAAAAATGATCCCAGAATAACGTCAAAATCTGAGAAAATATATAAATATAGGTAGAAAAAAATCTTGATATAACAACACTCAAAGCACTGCCCATGGACCCCAATCATGCTTTGGATATGGACAA
Organism: Ascarosepion bandense; assembly: GCA_037127315.1. Classification (NCBI taxonomy): domain Eukaryota; kingdom Metazoa; phylum Mollusca; class Cephalopoda; order Sepiida; family Sepiidae; genus Ascarosepion; species Ascarosepion bandense. The sequence goes on from JBBBDQ010000496.1 coordinate 603,181, forward strand.
AAAATGATCCCAGAATAACGTCAAAATCTGAGAAAATATATAAATATAGGTAGAAAAAATCTTGATATGTAACAACACTCAAAGCACTGCCCATGGACCCCAATCATGCTTTGGATATGGACAAAAAATGATCCCAGAATAACACAAAAATCTGAGAAAATATATAAATATAGGTAGAAAAAAAAAAAACTGGATATAACAACACCTGCCAAAGCACTGCCCATGGACCCCAATCATGCTTTGGATATGGACAAAAAATGATCCCAGAATAACGTCAAAATCTGGAGAAAATATATAAATATAGGTAGAAAAATCTTGATATAACAACACTCAAAGCACTGCCCATGGACCCCAATCATGCTTTGGATATGGACAAAAAATGATCCCAGAATAACGTCAAAATCTGAGAAAATATATAAATATAGGTAGAAAAAATCTTGATATAACAACACTCAAAGCACTGCCCATGGACCCCAATCATACGGATATGGACAAAAAATGATCCCAGAATAACGTCAAAATCTGAGAAAATATATAAATATAGGTAGAAAAAAATCTTGATATAACAACACTCAAAGCACTGCCCATGGACCCCAATCATGCTTTGGATATGGACAAAAATGATCCCAGAATAACGTCAAAATCTGAGAAAATATATAAATATAGGTAGAAAAATCTTGATATAACAGCACTCAAAGCACTGCCCATGGACCCCAATCATACTTTGGATATGGACAAAAAATGATCCCAGAATAACGTCAAAATCTGAGAAAATATATAAATATAGGTAGAAAATCTTGATATAACCTCAAAGCACTGCCCATGGACCTCAATCATGCTTTGGATATGGACAAAAATTGATCCCAGGAATAACGTCAAACTTATGAAAATATATATAAATATAGGTAGAAAAAAATCTTGATATTCAAAGCACTGCCCATGGACCCTAATCATGCTTTGGATATGGACAAAAAATGATCCCAGAATAACTACCAAAATCTGAGAAAATATATAAATATAGGTAGAAAAAATCTTGATATAACAACACTCAAAGCACTGCCCATGGACCCCAATCATGCTTTGGATATGGACAAAAAATGATCCCAGAATAACGTCAAAATCTGAGAAAATATATAAATATAGGTAGAAAAATCTTGATATAACAACACTCAAAGCACTGCCCATGGACCCCAATCATGCTTTGGATATGGACAAAAAATGATCCCAGAATAACGTCAAAATCTGAGAAAATATATAAATATAGGTAGAAAAAATCTTGATATAACAGCACTCAAAGCACTGCCCATGGACCCCAATCACAGTTTTGATATGGACAAAAAATGATCCCAGAATAACCTCAAAATCTGAGAAAATATATAAATAGAAAAAAATCTGATATAACAACCTCAAAGCACTGCCCATGGACCCAATCATGCTTTGGATATGGACAAAAATTGATCCTAGAATAACGTCAAAATTCAGAGAAAATATATAAATATAGGTAGAAAAAAATCTTGATATAACAGCATTCAAAGCACTGCCTATGGACCCCAATCATGCTTTGGATATGGGACAAAAATGATCCTGCGTGAATAACGTCAAAATCTGAGAAAATATATAAATATAGGTAGAAAAATCTTGATATAACAACATTCAAAGCACTGCCCATGGACCCCAATCATGCTTTGGATATGACAAAAAATATCCCAGAATAACGTCAAAATCTGAGAAAATATATAAATATAGGTAGAAAAAATCTTATATAACAACACTCAAAGCACTGCCTATGGACCCCAATCATGCTTTGGATATGGACAAAAAATGATCCCAGAATAATGTCAAAATCTGAGAAAATATATAAATATAGGTAGAAAAAAATCTGATATAACAGCACTCAAAGCACTGCCCATGGACCCCAATCATGCTTTGGATATGGACAAAAATGATCCCAGAATAACGTCAAAATCTGAGAAAATATATAAATATAGGTAGAAAAAATCTTGATATAACAACACTCAAAAAGCACTGCCCATGGACCCCAATCACAGCTGGATATGGACAAAAAATGATCCCAGAATAACTGTCAAAAATCTGAGAAAATATATAAATATAGGTAGAAAAATCTTGATATAACAGCACTCAAAGCACTGGCCATGGACCCCAACTACATGGGACATGGACAAAAAAACATCCCGAATAACGTCAAAATCTGAGAAAATATATAAATATAGGTAGAAAAAAATCTGATATAACAGCACTCAAAGTTAATTGCCCATGGACCCCAATCATGCTTTGGATTTAGACAAAAAATGATCCCAGAATAACGTCAAAATCTGAGAAAATATAGGAATATAGGTAGAAAACTTGATACCAACACTCAAAGCACTGCCCATGGACCCCAATCATGCTTTGGATATGGACAAAAATGATCCCAGAATAACGTCAAAATCTGAGAAAATATATAACATAGGTAGAAAAATTAAGATACAACAACACTCAAAGCACTGCCCATGACCCCAATCATGCTTTGGATATGGACAAAAAAATGATCCCAGAATAAACAAATCTGAGAAAATATATAAATATAGGTAGAAAAAAATCTTGATATAACAACACTCAAAGCACTGCCCATGGACCCCAAATCAAGCTTTGGATATGGACAAAAAATGATCCCAGAATAATGTCAAATTGAGAAAATATATAAATATAGGTAGAAAAAAATCTGATATAACAACACTCAAAGCACTGCCCATGGACCTCAATCATGCTTTGGATATGGACAAAAATGATCCCAGAATAACGTCAAAATCTGAGAAATATATAAATATAGGTAGAAAATCTTGATATAACAACACTTCAAAAGCACTGCCCATGGACCCCAATCATGCTTTGATATGGACAAAAATGGATCCCAGAATAAATGTCAAAATTGGAGAAAATATATAAATATAGGTAGAAAAAGTCTTGATATAACAACACTCAAAGCACCTGCCCATGGACCCCAATCATGCTTTGGATATGGACAAAAAAATGATCCCAGAATAACGTCAAAATCTGAAAATATATAAATATAGGTGAAAAAAATCTTGATATAACAGCACTCAAAGCACTGCCCATGGACCCCAATGTGTGCTTTGGATATGGACAAAAAATGATCCCAGAATAACGTCAAAATCTGAGAAAATATATAAATATAGGTAGAGAAAAATCTTGATATAACAACACTCAAAGCACTGCCCATGGACCCCAATCATGCTTTGGATATGGACACAAAAAATGATCCCAGAATAACGTCAAAATCTGAAAATATATAAATATAGGTAGAAAAAATCTTGATATAACAACACTCAAAGCACTGCCCACATGGACCCCAATCATGCTTTGGATATGGACAAAAAATGATCCCAGAATAACGTCAAAATCTGAGAAAATATATAAATATAGGTAGAAAAAAATCTTGATATAACAACACTCAAAGCACTGCCCATGGACCCCAATCATGCTTTGGATATGGACAAAAAATGATCCCAGAATAACGTCAAAATCTACAGAAGAAAATATATAAATATAGGTAGAAAAAATCTTGATATAACAACACTCAAAGCACTGCCCATGGACCCCAATCATGCTTTGGATATGGACAAAAAATGATCCCTGAATAACGTCAAAATCTGAGAAAATATATAAATATAGGTAGAAAAAATCTTGATATAACAACACTCAAGCACTGCCCATGGACCCCAATCATGCTTTGGATATGGACAAAAAATGATCCCAGAATAACGTCAAAATCTGAGAAAATATATAAATATAGTGCAGAAAAATCTTGATATAACAACACTCAAAGCACTGCCCACTGGACCCCAATCATGCTTTGGATATGGACAAAAAATGATCCCAGAATAACGTCAAAATCTGAGAAAATATATAAATATAGGTAGGTATAACAGCACTCAAAGCACTGCCCATGGACCCCAATCATGCTTTGGATATGGACAAAAAATGATCCCAGAATAACGTCAAAATCTGAGAAAATATATAAATATAGGTAGAAAAAATCTTGATATAACAACACTCAAGCACTGCCCATGGACCCCAATCATGCTTTGGATATGAATAAAAAATGATCCCAGAATAACGTCAAAATCAGAGAAAATATATAAATATAGGTAGAAAAAAATCTTGATATAACAGCACTCAAAGCACTGCCCACGGACCCAATCATGGCACAGGTTTAGACAAAAAATGATCCCAGAATAACGTCAAAATCAGAAAATGCCTAAATATAGGTAGAAAAAAATCTTGATATAACAACACTCAAAGCACTGCCCATGGACCCCAATCATGCTTTGGATATGGACAAAAAATGATCCCAGAATAACGTCAAAATCTAAATATATAAATATGGGTAGAAAAAAGTCTTTGATATAACAGCACTCAAAGCACTGCCCATGGACCCCAATCATGCTTTGGATTTCCAGACAAAAAATGATCCCAGAATAACGTCAAAATCTGAGAAAATATATAAATATAGGTAGAAAAAATCTTGATATAACAACACTCAAAGCACTGCCCATGGACCCCAATCATGCTGGATATGGACAAAAAATGATCCCAGAATAACGTCAAATCTGAAAATATATAAATATCAGGTAGAAAAAAATCTTGATATAACAACACTCAAAGCACTGCCCATGGACCCCAATCATGCTTTGGATATGGGTAAAAAATGATCCCAGAATAACGTCAAAATCTGAGAAAATATATAAATATAGGTAGAAAAAAATCTTGATATAACAACACTCAAAGCACTGCCCATGGACCCCAATCATGCTTTGGATATGGACAAAAAATGATCCCAGAATAACGTCAAAATCTGAGAAAATATATAAATATAGGTAGAAAAAATCTTGATATAACAACACTCAAAGCACTGCCAGTTTAATCGCTTTGGATATGGACAAAAATGATCCCAGAATAACATTAAATCTGAAAATATATAAATATAGGTAGAAAAAAGTCTTGATATAACAACACTCAAAGCACTGCCCATGGACCCCAATCAAGCACGGATATGGACAAAAAATGATCCCAGAATAACGTCAAAATCTGAGAAAATATATAAATATAGGTAGAAAAAAATCTTGATATAACAGCACTCAAAGCACTGCCCATGGACCCCAATCATGCTTTGGATATGGACAAAAAATGATCCCAGAATAATACGTCAAAATCTGAGAAAATATATAAATATAGGCGAAAAAAATCTTGATATAACAACACTCAAAACTTTCTTATGAATTTAATCATGGATGGACAAAAATGATCCCAGAATAACGTCAAAATCTGAGAAAATATATAAATATAGGTAGAAAAATCTTGATATAACAACACTCAAAGCACTGCCCATGGACCCCAATCATGCTTTCTGGATATGGACAAAAAATGATCCCAGAATAACGTCAAAATCTGAGAAAATATACAAAAATATGGTAGAAAAAAATCTTGATATAACAACACTCAAAGCACCTTACATGGACCCCAATCATGCTTTGGATATGGACAAATGATCCCAGAATATAACGTCAAAATCTGAGAAAATATATAAATATGATGCACAAGAAAAATCTTGATATATATACTTGCTCAAAGCACTGCCCATGGACCCCAATCATGCTTTGGATATGGACAAAAAAATGATCCCAGAGCAACGTCAAAATCAGAGAAAATATATAAATATAGGTAGAAAAAAAAATCTTGATATAACAGCACTCAAAGCACTGCCCATGGACCCCAATCATGCTTTGGATATGGACATAAAAAAATGATCCCAGAATAACGTCAAAATCTGAAAAATATATAAATATAGGTAGAAAAAAATCTTGATATAACAACACTCGAAAAGCACTGCCCATGGACCCCCAATCATGCTTTGGATATGGACAAAAAATGATCCCAGAATAACGTCAAAATCTGAGAAAAATATATAAATATAGGTAGAAACAAAATCTTGATATAACAGCACTCAAAGCACTGGCCATGGACCCCAATCATGCTTTGGATTTAGACAAAAAAAAAAAAAAAATAATCCCAGAGTGACGTCAAAATCTGAGAAAATGTTTCATCCTTTAATAGCCAGTTGTGTTTAGTTTCATTTGTAACGTATATAAATGTAGGTAGAAAAAAGAAATTTTGAAAAGATAGCGAGGGTCTTGTAGGGGATTTGGTAAGTGCTTGGTTGATGTGCTTCCGTATTTTACGGGTATTGCTCTCGAGATTAGTTCCCCCACAAATACAACACAATGTTTTACAATCGCGCAAAGGAAATGGAATAAGTCACAACGAACATTAAACAACAAACAATTTAATATGTATAAAATAAAATTAGCATGTGGAAACAAATAAAATACAAGATGTGAAAAATTGCCTTTTGGAAAATAAAGTTTGGCAAGAAGTTAAATTTGTTTAAAGGTGTGTGTAAGTTTATATTAACGGAGTCCGTAAATAAGTCGTTCTTACTTACATTAAGTTCATCTCGGGTGGCGACAGCATGTCGCGTTGATGAAAGAAAGTTTGTCGGGTTTTTCCTTTCACGGCCATCTGTAGCTAGGTCATGAACTTTGGTGTGGAAGAATGACTTGGCCGGACAAAGTATCGGTTACATGCTGACTTAATGGCTAGCTTGGTGACTGAACTTTTTTCTTCCTAACTGTGTGTTATTTATATACCATAATAGGGGATCAAAGAATCTTCCTAACATTTAGGTGTGAAGACATTTATTGACCAATCAGATTTGTATTTTACTATTTTGTTTTGGGGCCTAAATAATTTTTTGTTAATTGACTTCCGATCCTATTTTTCTAGAATGTTCTTATTCTATGTTTTTAGCTGATTGGTTGAGAAATATAAAAATGTAATTTAAATTCTAATGCCGTTTTGATCCAAAATTTCTATAATGTTTTTATGTATTTTCTTATTGCTTATTTTAATAGAAAAAAAATGTGTATCCCATAGTCTCAAAGCACTGCTCGTAACCCCTAATCAGGCTTGAGGCTCAGGGTTTTGATGTTTAATATGCACCAAACCTGTCTGTTACTTTTGTCTATAGAGATATGGAAGTAGCATCACTAAGTTAGTTTCCTACCCCTGGAATCACAGGTTTTCTCAATTCTTTTTGAATTGTAGTCTAACAACTTTTTCATTAAAATAATTTACTGTGATAAATTATTTCTTGTTTCGCGTCGGACGATAAACTACATCCGGCAGGAAGTCTCTGATTGGTGGTGAGGTGACGAATCTGGAATCACCTCTTAATTTCTGTTTTTACCAGGTCCAACTTGACCCCGGCTGGTGGCACTTGTTAGGGTCCCTGCTATAGGCAAAGTGCGAACTCCCTAACAGAAAACATGAAAATACAAAAATGCAGCAGAAAAAAATACTTATATATATATAAATATATTTAAAAAAAAAAAAATCTTACAAGAAAATAAAATTCTGACATTAAATGACCCATCAGCCAGTGAAGTGCCATACGTGATACACGTCTGGGCGATCATGTCTCTTTCGATCCAGGACTGACTAAACAGAAGATTTTCCGGTAGTAAGTTGCGGTAGAATGGTTGCCAACCAATCTGCTATTTAACCCATATCTGGAGGGAGAAGAGATGGACTAATACCTTTCCCAATTGTATTTGCGTCTAAGTAAATGAAATGAATTCAAATGGAATTCGAACTCGGCTCTGCGAATTCTCATTCCGAACTGATATTCATTGTGCCACAAAGCATGACCCACAAGGTGTTGATATGCCGTTAAACAAACAAACCAAACCAGTAATTCTTGAAATCATTTGTGAAAGCAAATTATTTGATTAATTAAAAAAGTAAATAAAATACATCCATGAATCACAAAAATATGTAGATTAAGTTTAATGTCTAATTTCTCCTCTGTTTAGATTTGAACTTCAGCATTTGGGAGTCGAGTGACTCCAGTTTGAGAATTAAAGTGATAGAATGTGATATCCCGCGTAATGTCTGATCACCTTGCTGGGGGACCTCTTCTAAACTTAATCGTAGACATTTTCACAACTACCATGGAACTTTGTAATTTATTACAACCTAAACAACAAAGTTGGTTAATCCACAGCAACGCATTAATTTTTAGTTTGACATACCAAACTTGCATGTCCTGGCATGAGTGCCAACAAATGGAACAAATTTTGCGGTGTTGAGTGGGGGGAGGGTAAAGAGTCAGATGGTGATATTAGTGCAAAAGAACACTTGGACAAATACGGACATGAAAATTAAGGAGTGGGTGAAAAAAATAGAGATTTAAACTTAGTTGTACCTATGGACGTGACTTTCGTGGACTTGCAAGAGGCAGAGTTTCTGTGTGGTTGGTGGGGTATTAAAAATTAGAATTTCATGTTATTACCGGTGCTAAATCACACACACACACACACACACACACACGCACACACACGCACACGCACACACACACACACACACACACATCCTTAATATATATATATATATATATATATATATATAGTGTATCGAGGCAGCAAATAATTTTCTAAACATATACTGTTAAATATAAGAGACAATGAATGTCTATTATGTTTAATCCTGAGCCGTTCTAAACGTCGTATTTTGGCTTTAATTTCAGATGAACAAATGTTGGAGAAATTTTGTCTTTATTTTCATCTGAAATTAAAGCCAAAATACGACGTTTAGAACGGCTCATGATTAAACATAATAGACATTCATTGTCTCTTATATTTAACAGTATATGTTTAGAAAAAAAAAAAAAAAAATATATATATATATATATATATATATATATATATATATATATGCAGAAAGTTCCGGAGATTTTCGAAATGAAATAACAACTGACATATTTATTTCTTTTGGTACTATTCTTAATAGATACACGTATTTTAGTAGACATTTTGTTTTTAATTAAACAGGATATTTATATATATTCAGCCTAGTAGAGTTATATATAAGAATATACTATACAGATTATCTACTCAAATATGAGTATCTATTATAAATAATGTTCAAACAAATAAATTATATATATAATTCATTTGTTATAGTCATCAAAAAAGAATAAAAAGATTAATATTATTTATAGTCATAAAAAGTCACTTTTTCTACCTGTTCTTTTATTCTATATATATATATATATAGGCGAACCATCATCAGCTTCCGTCTTTATTGTACAAAAAATCCTTTGTACAACAAAGACGGAAGCTGATGATGGTTAACCTGAAATAGGCCTATATTTCCGATTTACCATGAAATACGTGTCTTCCTTAATTTTTCTTATATTTGCTCTATATGTATTTATATACATATATATTTGGAGCTCTCTTAGAGAGTTATCCTTCCACTGTATGTACAGGATACTCCTTGGGGTTCTTCTATACCTACACCACTTGCTGATATATATATATATATATATATATATATATATATATATATATATGTGTGTGTGTGTGTGTGTGTGTGTGTGTGTGTGTGTGTGTGTGTGTGTGTGTTAGATTAAAGACCCTTTAATACAATAAGCAAAGAACAGGTAGGAAAAAGTGTCTTTAATCTAACTGTTAGATTCTAACATGCTTCACTTTAACTCTTTTCTTCAGAATTTTTTAAGCTCTAAAATTAAAAAAATCTCTGAAGGAGTTTGCTTACTTATTCTTTATCATTGTGTCGGATTCTGATCCATGTTTGATTCACGTTTGACCCCAAAGCTCACAATTTGAATCAGTATTTCTGTCTCTCGTGTCTCCAACACCACATAAGAACAAGATAATAAATAAATAACAATACTCGCTTTGTCCTTTCCGCGTCTTCCTGTTTCTCAGTTTTATGACTATTTTTGTATATGTTGGGGTGGGGGTAGCTTAATTCTTCTGTATTATTCTATGGCTTGCTTAACCTTTTTTCTCGAATTGCATTAACTTACGCGCAAATACCCTTATAAAAGGCATGAATCCATCTCTTCTCCCTCCAGCCATGGGTTAAATAGTAGGACAGATTGGGTTCTATAGCTTTGGTTGGCAACTAGTCTACAGCAGAAAGTAAAGACAAATTACTTCGAGAAAATCTTCTGCCCAGTCAGTCATGTCACTTTCGAGACATGATCGCCCAAGCGTGTATCACTTATGGCACTTAACTGACTGACTGTATATATGTTTATTTATGTGTACACACACACACACACACGCACACACACACACATACACACACACATATATATATTGGTGAGAATATTGCGTCTTGGTGTTTCTCAGTGTTATGACTATTTTGTTTATATAGGGGTGGAGGGGGGTTAGAATTATTTATTAATTATATTTATATTAATTATAATTTATTTTGTTATTTGATTATAATTCCTGTGGAGTTTATTTTCTTGTCTTTCTTGATTATTTCTTCGCTTCTTCCACTTCGTCTTCCTGTTGAACGAAGGGATTTTATCGGATTTTGTCAGACTGACCTAGGGTCTTAACGGCCACTTGTTACAGCTAACTAGCAATTTATGAGCCTCTCATGCATTAGTCAACCAATAAACATCAACCTCAGTTTTCTCCTCTACACGTAAAAAACCGTGACATTCTCGCTATCGAACTAGCAGTTCACACGGACAGGTCGTTAAAACGTGCGTCAACGAAAATCTCTGCCACTTTTTGTATTTAAATTATCTGGACACTCTTACATACATTTATAAAAGAAAATACACACAAGAAAGACTGTATACATTTTACTTATTCTTTTTCTTGTCATTCTGTCAGATTTCGATCCATATTTGATTTACATTTGATTCCAAAGCTCACAATTTGAATCAGTATTTCTGTCTCTCGTATCTCCAACACTACATATGAACAAGATAATAAATAAATAACAATAATCGCTTTGTCCTTTCCGCGTCTTGGTGTGTCTCAGTTTCATGACTATTTTTGTATATATTGGGGTTGGGGGGTAGTATTATTTACTTAGAGTTATAACTTCCCGAAATATCAACAATGTTATAGATATTTATCATAACAAATTTTGTTTAGTCTAGCACAAGACCACGGGTAGCTTAATTCTTCTGTATTATCCTGTGGCTTGCTTAACTTTTTTCTCAAATTCGTTGCATTTATTAACGCGCAAATAGCCTTCGGAAAGGTATCAATCCGTCTCATCCCTCCAGCTATGGGTCAAATAACAGAAAAGATTGGGTTCTATAGACTTGGTTGGCAACCAGTCTACCGCAGAAAGTAATGGCAACGTACTGCGAAAAGAACATCTGCCCAGTCAGTCATGTGTCGAAAGAGACATGATCACCCAAGCGTGTATCATGTATGGGACTTAACTGATTGAACACATAAAACATATTGCGAAATAATAAGGATGTGACATATATATATATATATATATAGTGATCCGCAGACAGATCTGTTTCGCTGCATCACAGCTCATCAGTACGTTAGACATCGATTGCTTTTAACCCAGGATTGAAACCCGACATAATTGGCGTCAGTCGGCGATTATACCCCTGGGCTATGGGCGTTCGGTAGAAGAAAGCAGACGTTTTAGCGTGTATATTGTCATTATACCCGCCCAATAGCCAGAGTACTCTAATCCATTACTGAATGAGCGATGCGTACATGCCAGAGTAGTATATATATAATATAAATATGTTACAATATCTCTACAAAAGTAGCTCTTTTGTTTCGACACTACTTGTGTCTTATCAAGTGATGATATTTAAAAGAAAGATTGCTGCCCCCCCCCACATATATATATATATATATAGGAGGCAGCAATCTTTCTTTTAAATATGCTTCGTTAAAAACGACTGACATTTATTAATTTTTAAGTATTCTTTCATGTTACCTTTTTGTTTGAGATAAGGAATGTAAAAATGTTTCAAGCTCTTTCAGCCACTTCACTGGCCATTTTCGAGTATGTTATCTTTCCGATGTTGTTATTTTATCCCCGTGTCTTGACTGTAATGTAAATTTTGTGTTATTGAAAAGGAGCGTCCTTTAAAATTGGGCATTACGTAAGCGTCTGTCTATATCTTTTTTTAAACTTTCATTTCATTTTAATGTCGACGACTGGTAGAGGAATGTACGAGGAGAAAAAATAAAATATCAGCAACAACGGAATGAACGAACAACTAACAGTTTAAACAGCAGAAATGAATTTTAATTTGTTCAAAAGTCCAACTAGCAATATTCGATAGTAGCGAGGGAAAATATTGTGTGTATATGATGTGTGCGATACATATAAAAAAAATTATACGTGCGTTTGGGAAGGAGGTATAAATTGACCAAAGATACTAAAGATGTTTACCTTCATTGACAAAAGAATGTTCATGTATATATTACACACAAAAAAAAAATGATATTCTTACTTGTGTTAAATTGTCTCTGAGCTTCAGATGAAAAAGTCGATATATATATATATATATATATATATATATATATATATTTTATTTTATTTTTTTTTTTCAGGAGAGATGATTACCCTAAGCAGAAGCCAATATTCTTGCTTAAAGTCAGTGAAGCTGAAAATTCAGAATCTCATCTTTTTAACAAGGCTGAATGTGAACTTCCGTTTTTTTTTTTTTTTTTTTTTTTTTTTTATCTCTGGCCTTTTCCAATTTTTCTCGACCTCCAAGAAAAAGTGTCTTTGTTTTCTAACCCACGGCAAACGCTCCTTCCAAGAAAAAAAGAGTTTTTGTTTTCTAACCCACGGGCGAACACGTCTTCTACTTCTCTTGTTTACTGATGGTCAGTTAATAATTGCTGCTTTTATGACTTATTTTATGGTGGAAAAGAGGTATTTTATATATATATATATATATATGTGTGTGTGTGTGTGTGTGTGTGTGTGTGTGTGTGTGTGTGTGTGTGTGTGTGTGTTGTTACATGTTATAAGTTGTAACAAGAAAAGAAAAATGATTGACCAAAACACAGCTTAATCACAAACATATATTTAATTTTTCGATAACACAAAACAAAAGTATTTACAAAATATACAATTTTTGCATTCAAAACAAGAAACATAGGGTTTAATATTGGCAGGCGAAGTGTTACGAAGGAGAAGGAAGGTGTCAAGTATCTTTACCCAGTTAAGCTAGCGAAGTAGTCTAAGTGCTCAACTTTTTTAAAAATCTTCAAATGTGTATATAAAGAATAATTCATTGTTTGGTCAATGACAGAGTCAAAAAAATCTATTTACCCATTTAGTTCGATGAGGTTCTCTTTCACGTTTTAGTTGGTCCGCAACTTTTAGTAGAGATTCTTTAGGCTGGAGATACAAATCCTGAATCGGGCCGGAGTTGATAATGTCAGTAAATCCTTTTAGCAACTAACTACTCTCTTCCCAAAACTTATTTTTATAAGGGCTAACGCCTAATTTGCATATTTCTAGAATAATCTAGAATTCTCTAGATTATACAGGAATATACTGGAATAATCTAGAATCTTCCAAAGATTCTGTTTCTAATTTATCTACTTAACAACTATTTCATGAATTAAAACTTTTTTGAAATAACAAGTAGAACTCAGTAGAATCCGTTACTATAGCTTTTAACTTTTTTTAGACATTATTTTTTTTATATATAAATGCATCTTCGTAACAATATATATATAAAGGAAAACTCAACGCGTCATTTAAATTGGTTATAAATTATAATTCATTTCAATGAGCTTAATTAGCTCATTTTATCAGACCACACAATAGTCCTTCCATTTGGTACAAAAGATTTTGCCGGAATAAGCATTTTCTTTAAGTGAAGAGAAAGATAAAAAAAATAAAAAAATAAAACATAAGAAAAAGGAAAATAGATAAAAGAAAAAGGAAAAGACTCAGTACTTTTTGTTTACGTCACACACACTAATTCCACGAAACTCACCAGTTGTCTGTACATCTATAATGACGATTTAAGAAAGTCGAAAAATGCTGGGGATATTCAGATCAGTCGTGAAGATATTGACCACTAAGTCATTAACCGCTTACTTCTAATTCCATGGATACGTATATATGTGTAACTCCACAAATTAACCCACCCATGTATACTAACTTATATCCATATACACACATGCGCACACATCCCCACATATACATGTGTTTATGCTTATATATACTTACAGACCTGCACTTATTCATGCCTACATACAAATCTTACGTTCGTATACTCACATATATATATATATTTTATAAAGACGAGATTTCCGCGCGTATAAATAGTGTTATATACATGTAAGTATGCCAACAATTCTCACATATACTCCAAAATTAGGCATATAGCTAAATCCACTGCTAAGAAGGTTGGGTCATTATGCCAATCCAGGATGTTTTTTTCCGCCTGAATCCATCCTGCATTTATACAAGTCAACCATCCGTTCGTGCATGGAGTACTGCTGCCATTTATGGTCAGGCGCCCCTGCCGTTCACCTCAGTGTTCTCGACAGACTCCAAAGGAGAGTCTGTAATGTGATAGGTACTGACTTGGCGGCTCGACTGCAGCCACTTCCCCACCGACGAAATGTGGCCTCCCTTTGTCTGTTCTATAAATAAGCATTTCCTTTAACTGAAGAGAAAGATAAAAAAAAATAAAAAAATCAGCAAAAGGTAAAAAAGAAAAAGGAAAAGAGCGTCAGGATAGAGGCATTGGCGTCATATTAGTTGGGGGTATTCAGACCAGTCGCGAAGATGCTGACCACTAAGTCATTAACCGCCTACTTCTAATTCCATGGATACGTGTGTATGTGTAACCCCACAAATTAACCCACCCATGTACACTAACTTATATCCATATACACATATGCGCACACATCCCCACACATACATACAAATGTGACTTTCTTTATGCTTATACATACTTACCGACCTACACTTTTTCATGTCTACATCCGGATAATGCGTTCGTATACTCACATATATATATATTATAAAGACGGGATTTCCGCGCGTATAAATAGTGGTATATATATGTAAGTATGCTAACAATTCTCACATATACTCCCAAATTATGCATATATTTTCATACTTACATACATCCTCACATCCATACGTATATATACTCATAGATGCATTAGCACCCACACATGCATGCGGGCACACATATAAATCTCTTCTTCACACATACATTTATCTATTTATATCCACATACAATTATTGTGTTCACACACTCACAATTTTATGAGGAGCGGATCCACGCACACATGTATATATATCCATAAGTTGGTTATATATATATATATATATATATATATATATATATATATATATAAGCAACTTTTTTATATACCCCTACCCATAAAGACAATGTACGCCTGTGTACACTTATCCATCTACTTTTAACTCCCAAACGAAGTGGTATATTTTCTTTTCATACGTCTTAACAAATATTGCACACACACACACACACATATATATATATATATATATATATATATATATATATATATATATATATACCGGCATAAATCATTCGGATTTTGATACTAACCTGTACACATATGGGTAGAATGATCAGTACATGAAGATATAATCAGTTCAAGAATGCACAATTGACTGCATCCAAGATTAACACAACCCACATATAATCAGGTGTACTCACATGTTGGAAAAACATATACATAATTAGGTCCATTCTTATACATGAAATACACTTATACTTGGGCGCCCCCTAGACACACAATAATACATACAATAATATATATAAACATACACAAAATCCTATATAAGCATGAACAAAATTATGTGCACCCATATATATGAAAAACATATCTCACCTTAAAATTAGGTGCACCATTATACACATGAAATATTTATTTCGAAGTCATTATAGTGAAATCATTTACAATTACATAGTTCAAGATAGGATATTTTTAACTTCGTACACCAATAATATAAAGTCATTGTGTACTTAGAATGGCATGTCAACCCATTGTATGATAGATCTTTATCCTCACTTCTTCGGTCTGTAAAATCCTCCAACGAATGATCCACACAAATGTGAGAGAGCTGGCAAGTGTGTCGG
Organism: Ascarosepion bandense; assembly: GCA_037127315.1. Taxonomy (NCBI): domain Eukaryota; kingdom Metazoa; phylum Mollusca; class Cephalopoda; order Sepiida; family Sepiidae; genus Ascarosepion; species Ascarosepion bandense. The sequence goes on from JBBBDQ010000496.1 coordinate 619,229, forward strand.
AACGGGGTGATTCTAAGATTTTAAGTGTTAGACAGTTTGAATTTATTTTTATGGCGGCATTTGAAAATTATTTCATTTCTCTGATTTAATAATTGGCTAGACTCTCTGAATTTGATAATTTTAATCTTTTCCTCTAAGCATAAATTGCATCTGCTCCTAAAGCTACTGGGGGGTTGAGATTTACCTACAATCTTCCATTTAATCTGTCTTTTAATTCTCAGAAATGTTTAGAGAGCTGTTTGATGTTTTAGGTGGGGTAAATGTATGTATGTATTCTGTGTTCAAATGTCCTTTAAGGTAAATGTTACTAAAGACAACAAACATATTTCGGCGATTAATTATATTGATCGACTTTTCCAAATTTCGAATAATCTTCAGATAAGAAAGAAATTGTTCAAAATTAATTTCGGAAGAAATATGGTCCAAGATTTCGACTTTCTTAAATCGTCATCACAGATGTACAGACAACTGGTGAGTTTTGTGGAATTAGTGTGTAGTGACGTAAGCAAAAAGTGCTGTGACGTGTGTGTATGAAGGATATGTGTGTGTGTGTTTTTCATATTTTCTATTAGGTTCCTCCACAAATTGTGAATTTCAAAATTACTTTTTTTTAACAAAATTAGCAAACTAGGAATTAAAATATAAAACTTGCTTTAAATTATGAAGAGATGATTAGCAAATCCCGCTGAATGTTGAAACGTAGGACATAGGAAACACGGAAGCGAGATGAAAGAATTGTCAGTCAGTCAGTTAAGTGCCATACGTGATACACGCTTGGGTGATCATGTCTCTTTCGAGACATGACTGACTGGGCAGAAGATTATCCCGCAGTAGGTTGCCATTGCTTTCTGCGGTAGACTGCTTGCCGACCAAGGCTTTAGAACCCAATCTGTCCTGTTATTTAACCCATAACTGGAAGGAATAGACGGATTAATATCTTTCCCAAGGGTATTTGCGCGTAAATACCCTGCCGTAAATGTTTATCTAGTATTTTATTTTTTTCCTGTAAGGAGCATGACCTTTGAAACACGTGAACTTTTAATGATGTATATCACGTACGGCCACCCGTAAAAAAAATAAAAATACGGGTTATCATACGTACACAATTAAAATGTTTTAATTATTTAAAAAATCAAATGGCTCAATTATTTGCATTAAGCTTTACAATCTTCGATTAGTAAATATAGTCTTTCTGTATTAATTTAACAACCTAGTGTGAAGTATGAAGGAGGAAATTTTAAAAGATTTTTTGAATTTATAAATTATTATAAAAAATAATAAAAATAAAAATAATTCTTGGAAAACTTCATTATTCGTTAATTTTTCTATTCTTTTCAGACTATGATATCGTTAGTTTTTATGGTTTATAAAACCAATTAAAAGTTTATCTAAATAAAAAATGGCCTCGTTTTATTGCATTTTTGTTTTCACAATTTGGAACAGATTTTCTGAAAAACGACTAATTTAGAAAAAAAAAAAAGAAAAAAAAGACAGTTGATTAGTATTACCTAAATACTCCCGAATTTAATTTAATATTAGGTATATGGGCGAGCTGTCACGAATTTCTAGACATTTCTTGAAAAAAAAAATTGTCGTGGGATAACATATATAAAAAGAAATATATTTTTACCAAGGTTTTCTAAAAATAATTATTTCAAAAATGATTTCAGTCATTTATAAGTCCTTAAATTTTCATCAAAATCCGACCATTATCTGGTTTTTGCAAGAATTTCCAAATTAATGTGTTTTTCACTGGCAAAAAAAAAAAAAAAAATGACTTGCGTAATATTAGGTTTGCCCTTGTAAAAATTAATTCTCGGTTTTAAAAATCTTGCAAAAAATATTATATACCTCTGTGACACGTTATTTTTAGAAAATTAGCAATTTTAAAGTTATATTAAACTGATTTACACAACTATTACTTATTTATAGCACGATATTTAGACTAAAAGTATTTCTTACTGACGGATTGCTGATCTTTCTGACCTTTTCCGTATGATGTGCGCGTGATGACAGCCAGATGCGAGATAAACTAAGTGTTTATGGTGATCAGAATTGATAAAATTGTGCTAATTATTTTCGTATAAGTAGAAAAAAACCGTGAAACACATGACCTTTTAATAGACATACAGAAATTACCAAACAAAAAACTTCAAATACACAACAACAAAAAAAAAAAATTAAAAATTGTTTTAAAAGTACGATGGCTCGACGAGTTTTAATCTTTTCAATTTTCGATTGGTAAATATAGTCTTCAGTTAATATTTTAACCTAAAGCCTACATCTCTTTGAAATATTTTAAAAATACTTTTTGAAACTTTATAAATTATTATAATAAAAAATGAAAACAATTCATTTAAAATTTCGTTATTAATTGAAAACAATTTTTTTCCTCAAACTATAATGGCCTTAATTTATATTATTTATTAAAGTAATTAAAAGCTTATCTAATTAAATAATGTCATAGTTTTATTGACTTTTTTATTTTACAATTAGAAGCGAACCTCGCAGCCGAGCTGGAAAAGGAACTCCAATCCGTAGTGGACTGGGGTAAGAAATGGCACGTAAATTTTAATGCTTCTAAAACGAAGCTGCTATCAATTAACCACCATAGGCAACCGCACCTACCTCCCATTAGCATGGAACAGGCTTGCCTCACAGAGAGTAAAGCACTACGCCTCCTTGGACTCACACTCTCAGCGGATCTCTAAATGGAATGACTATATCGAATCCATTATTAAATCCGCTGCTATAAAAGTCGGTTCTCTATGCAGGGCCCGGAAGTTATTTCCGTCTGAATCTATCCTGCACATTTATAAATCTACCATCCGTCCGTGTATTGAATACTGCTGCCACATCTGGTCGGGTGCCCCTGCTATTCTCCTCGGGATTCTTGACAAAATACAACGGAGAGTCTGTAATGTGATCGATACCGACTTGGCAGACCGGCTGCAGTCACTCTCTCATCGGCGTGACGTGGCCTCCCTGTGCCTCTTCTATAAATACTTTCACGGCTTCTGCTCCGATGAACTTAGATCACTGATACCCCCTAGATACGAATTTGCACGAGATACTAGATTAGCAACTAGGTCCCACCCTTTTAGAGTGAAACAGTAAGATGTAACCGCAATTTCTACTCTAATAGCTTCTTTTCTCGCACTTCCCGACTGTGGAATTCCCTTCCACATGATTGCTTCCCCGACAGCTACAATCTCCAGGAGTTTAAATGTAAGGTCAACAGACACCTAATACACTAACTCGCATCCATTCTATCAAACACTCTTCCCATCTGCCCAACCCTCAGCCTCGGCATCCTTACCCGTCTATCATCCTCCTTCTGACATTTCCTATATCTAACCTCTCTTTCTCTTCACCTTCCCCTATGTAACCCCCTGCGCAATAGTGGCAGGGGAATGCCTTGCTTGGAGTGAAATGATTAAAAAAAATAAAAAAGCAGATATTAAGAAAAGGAACCAAATGGTTTTAAAAAATAGATGATTTACATTCCTTAATGAGTCCTGCGTTTAACTAATAAAACCAATTTTACCTACAAAATTGAATTTCTTGAAATTTCATGAATTTACGTGGAGGTGGGTAACAAATATAAAAAATATTTTTTTACCAAATTTTTTTTTAAAGTAATAATTTCAGAAACAAGTTCATTCATTTGTGAATTAAGTCCTGAAACAAAGTTTCATTAAACTCCGTGTAATTATTTGAATTTTGCAAGAATTTCCAAATTAATGTTTTTCGCCGTAAAAAAATTAAGTTACGTAATATTACATTTTCTTAATAATTTAGTTACCTACTAAAAAAATCAAAACAAAATTTGGTCGACCTGAAGCAGAGTACTATACGTTTTAATTTCGTTGTTTTTCATCTTTTTTTTTTTTTTTTTTTTTTTTTACTTTTTTTCAGAGCAAGCCTATCGATTGTTACTTAAACTTTCCGATTTAAAAAAAAAAATTGAAAAATGACAATATTTAAACAGATTTGGGGGAGGGTCAGTTTCTCATATAACGTTTAAGTAAATCGATCCTCCATTTTCAATCCATTCGGTTTGTTTATGTTAATTTCGTTGTTTTTCTTTTTTTTTTTTTTTTTTTTTTTAACTTTTTTTCAGGGCAGTTCTATCGATTGTTACTTAAACCTTCCGATTATCAAAAAAGAAATTTGAAAACTTACAATATTTAAACAAATTTGCGGGGGTTCTGTTTCTCATACAACGTTAAAGTAAATCGATCCTCCATTTTCAGATCACTATAAGGTTGTATGAGAAACTGGTACCCCCCCCTAAAATTGTTTAAACATTGAAATTTTTGCAATTTTTTTTTTTTTTGTCATTCGTAAAGTTTAAGGTGCATTGCACTGAAAAATGTCCAAAAAATTGATGAACACATTTACAGGTGGCGGTAATGTCGTACCAGCGACTGGTTTTAAAATGGAGGCTCGATTTACTACAACGTTGTATGAGAAACTGATCTCCCTTCCAGAAAATGTTTAAATATTGAGATTTAAAAAAAAATTTTGTCAGTCGTAAAACTAAGTGGGTAATCAATAGGACTGCGCTGAAAAAAGTAAGAAAGTAAGAAAGAAAGAAAAACAACGAAATTAAACGTGGTGTCGTCTGCTTCAGGTCCGCCCAAAATTTTTTACCAAAATTTCGAATGTGTTAGAAAGGATTAAATTTTTTTTAAATAAAAAATAAAAAATAAAATATAATTTTGTTGATCTTTCCTGTTATTCTGAATGACGGGAAAAAATTAGTTTTTATTAAGTTTTGGGGCTTTTTTCTTCATACTATGCTATTTTTTCAGCGAATTAGTGGCGGTTATCAACTTTTGGGACTGCATTTAAAAAAAAAAAGTACCCTAAACATGTAGTATAAAAAATCTTTTTTGTATCTCTTCTCAATAGAATATTCTTTGTAATAAAATACAATACAATAATCCAATGCGCATGTGTGTCATGACGTCACTTCCGTTCTAAATATCTTTGTAAGTTTGGTTGTTATTTCTTAATTTCATATTCTTACGTTTCTGTTGATAGAAAAAAGCATTGCCTTATCACTTCTAAACTTATTAATTTATAATTTACTGCAATACTTGTTTTCTAAAACTTTATTGATTAAAGTGTTTACTAAGAGAAATAAATGTTTACCAGATGAGCCTCTACTTCGCCTAAATTCACTTGCTATCTCTGCATGCAAGTGACTGACTCAGAACGCTGACAAACCATCGTCAAATAATAAAAGGAAAAACAGACCCAGACATTGTTCAACTCTTCACACGAAGAGGCCAAATACACACACAACAATGATGAATGAACCTGTTCCCGCCCCCGGCCACACCACCATCATCTTTGGTGGTTGGGCGGTGTGAGAAAAAAAAAAAGGAAAAGAAAAAGGAACGGTCGGGGTAAAGAGGGCAAGGCAAGGTTGTTTGGCCGTCTCTTCTTGGCCTCAGGTGGTTTGACCTCTTTTATGCTGAATCATCTCTCCTACATACCCCACGGACGTACGCATACACACAGGCGTATTATTATTATTATTATTATTATTATTATTATTATTATTATTATTTAACTTTTTTTTAAATGTCGGGAAAAAGGTTGCAAGCCAAACAGGTAAAAAATATGAGAAAATTCACTTTTTCAAGACTAAACTTTTATGCTTATTTAATTTTATGCTAAAAAGAAAGATCTCTCAATTTATAAAAATACAGAATAAGAGAAATTAAACAAAATATTAGCTTCCTAAATTTAAATACTTTTTCAACAGTATGACATGAAACATTTTATTCACAACAGTGTAGAAAATTTAGCCAATTTCTAGAAATTTCAGGCAATTAATTGGAATGCGAGATAACATAAGAATTTTTTTTATAAAGATTTTATAAAAATAAATGACTTCAAAATAATTTCAGTCATTTGTGAATAAATCCTGAAAGTTTTATCAAAATCTGACTATTATCTAATTTTTGCAAGATATATTTTAGCGAATGACTGGAGGTGTATCGGATAAGAAATTAATTAAAAGCAACCTTCTTCTTCACTTTTACAAAAATTCACAATGACGTGTGAAATCCTGGGTTTTCACAAATAGAAAAAGAATTGACCATGTGCTTAAAGAAAAAGTAAAACCCAGATGTCGCAAGTAGGTGTTAAAATGATTTTTGACCAATGGGAGCGACTTGCATAACTTGATGACTTAGCGATCCAGTGCTAAATTCAAAACGCCGAGTTCATTTATATAGTCACTATATAAATGAACTCGGCGTCAGTTAAGAGTTAGAGATGAGAGCAGCGAAAAAGAGACACACATCTAAAATGTAACTTCAAACTTCAAGCGACTCGGACATTGTCTTCTTTATCTTTCTCTTTATGTCATTCAACAATTACTACTATGAACATATTTACCAACTCTTGATACCTTAACTTTCTCAGTGAACATTAATTTCTACAACTCTTGTTATTCCTTCTTTTAATAAATTTCTATTTTAACATGAAAAATGTATATTTTATTATTTCACAATTCTACACATTCCAACCTGCCGACAACCAACCTTCTGGTGAAAACCTTCCGATAATAATTCTGATGATGATAATTCTGCATCCACCCTAGGGAGTTCGGTTAAGTCTGACACAAGGCCGAATTAAAGAAACATTAACCCCACGCTACAGAGGTACCGATGTTACTTTCTTAAAAATTAAGTTACTTCATAATAATAGACTTTGTAACACATCTCTAGGACAAATATTGTATTTTAAATTTGTCGTTTGCATTTTTCGTATACAATGGCGGCGCGACACCAAAAAGTACTAATGCTTTAAAAAATCTCTAAAAAGTTATTTGTAGACAGAATACATTTTTCTCTTTTTATACGGATTAGCTTGGGAACATTGTCTTTCAAACAGAACTGAAATTTATGTTCAAAGAAAGCATTTAAAATGTTTTATTTATTTTTTTTTTTTTTAGAATGCCAGTTGTGGTACATTGTTTGCATCAAGTTGTCACCATGTTTGCCTTTTTTTCTCTTTGATCAGATGCAAGCATAATATTTATAAAGATATCTCATATACAACGGAGAACAAACACATCATACATTGTTTGTATTTATGTTAAAAGAAATTTATTATGGAGAGCGAACAGCCAAGGGAGGTAATTAATATTGTAATATTACGACGCTATATTTGGCTTGTTCTTCCATATTTATTTACAGGCAACTCTCCAAGAAATGACTTATCCTCATGAATCTTAGAGTTGCCAATTAGCCATTTTAACAAAAAAAAAACAAAAAAAAAAAAACGTATGAATGATGACCGTGTAGTTTTCTCATTTCCAATCTTTTCACTTTTTTTTTCTCTCAATTGGAATAGATAGACTAAACTATCGCCCGGTTCACACTCCACCCACGTCTATTGAACAGGTGTGCTCATCCCTTGTCCCCTGTTTAGGATGTGGTTTCCGGCTTTCTCTCTTCTAATCTTTTCACTCTTACGTAGCCCCCTGCACATCAGTGGCGATTTTTAAAAAAAGTTGGCTTTTTCCGGCTTTCTCTCTTCTAATCTTTTCACTCTTACGTAGCCCCCTGCACACCAGTGGCGATTTTTAAAAAAAGTTGGTTTCCCTTCACCGTAACCTGGGCCTTTTCTATTAATAATTTTATGGTGAACTTTTTGTGGGTTTTAAATTTGGCCTTAACTTTTTAGCCCGTTATAAGAGATGATGTGACAATAAGAACAATCAAGATGGTTTATAAAAATGATCTTTTATATAAACATTAAATAATTCTGTATTATACAAAATGATAGTAATACTCATATGTCTGGTACAAGGTTGATAAGAAAGGTTTATAATAGTCTTGTAAAAAGAAAAGTAAGCTGAAAGTATGAGAGTAGCAATGACGATAACGGTATATGTAGAAGCGGAGGTATTGCTGAAGACGAGATATCTTTGATGTGTCCACTTAGTTAAATGTTCGTTTCATTGGGTCTTCTTCTATAAGATACAAACCTTATATCATCCAACAAACAAAAAATAAAACTGCACATCCACAAAAATGAATCAGAACGACTGAAATACATTTTGGAAAAACCCAGATCAAGGCAAATTTCATAAGTCAGTGTGAAAATTAAGATTCTAAATTCTGATTGGATAGGAAATAGCTCATTGATCTATGACCCCGGTCAATTTTTATTAACACCTAAGAAAATGGATGGGTATGCGGTTTCGAGCGAGTCATATGATTAGATTTCACTACTTAACCACGCTTTGACCAGTCAAATCCGTCAGTCAAATGGGAACAGGAATTAGAAACGACACACTAAGATGTAACAAGAAAGAAACTTCAAGCCAACCCGGTCATGACTCGTCGACATACATTCATTCTGCCTCCTTCCAATTTTCCTTTCTTCGTCTTCACTCACACACCGTCAAAGAAAACAACAACAACAAGATACTTCAACTAACTCCTAGAAACTAACATCCGATAAGTACAATTTCCTTTATTGCTTTACCATCTTTTTCACTTTTTCGCCGGCCATAAAAAAAGAAAGGAACACATATTTTATTAGTAACTTTTTTTTTTTATCTTTCTACATACACGCATTCTGCTACTATCAACTATAAGCTCTGAATTTCTGTGGAGCATTTAACTACGAATATTTTTCTCTTTAAACATTTTCTTTTTACAAATTTGTTATTCTGTTCAGTAAATACAATTTCACTTATTTTACAAATTATACACTTTTATTATTTCAATCTATTCTTTCAACTTTCTAATATTTTAAATTGTGGGGATTGTCGGCTATTTTTAGAAGTGGCCTTTTACCAGGCATGGCTGACACTCTACACTTCTTTGTGTCTGTCTTTACGAAATGTTCTTTTGAAGAAGAATAAGGAGATGTACAGGACGCAGTATGAGAGAGAGAGAGAGAGAGAGAGAGAGAGAGAGAGAGAGAGAGAGTAAAAAATACAAGTCGCCTGGACTTGGGTCCAGGGGACGGCTAAGAGGCCCTCTGACGAGAGAGACAGAATCATGCACACTTATACATTTTTAGAAGACAAAAGTGGATCACTTTCAAATATATTTTTTGTTGTCTGATTGGTTAATATATGTATATTTCTTTAGAATTGTTTTTCAACCGGAAGTTCTGAGTAGATCCTCATGTGCAAATACTCAAATATGTCATTCTGTTTTAAGTTGTTAAAGAGATGACTTCCTGTTCACTGCGGTAATTATTTTGACGAGCTTTCCGCTATTGTGCGTAGACTTTACGAAATTAAGCTCAATACTAGGTTGGTGGTAAGGTCTCATCATTTTATAGTTGAAATGCTAGATGTAACCGTAGGTCCTATGCTAAAGATTTCTTCTATCGTACTTCTCGTTTGTGGAAACCTCTTTTGGTATTTTGCTTCGCAGTCAATTTTAATCTTCAAAAATGTAAATGCAATGTCAGTCGTTATCGTCTGTCTTCTTCATTCTTGTGCTTTTATTGTTCCCTTTCTTTAATAGTATTTTTCCCCTCTCATATAATCTAATATTCAGTAACCTCCTTGTATCTTAGTGGCTTTACTGTCTTGCTTGTGGGGGGGGGGGGATGATTTAAAAAATAACAATTGATATTATCCGTTAATCTCTAATTAAGCATCAATTAATAATAGCCCCCATTTAAGCATTGAAACATAAGGAATAGGGTTTTATGTCTTTTCTAAGGGTTTATTTGTTCGCAGTAAAACAACCGGACTTGATTAAAATTTGAAACCGGTCTGCTAACTACATTTCCACAGTAATAACCGTTAGGCAACACACATATCCGTTAGAGGAGAGGTACTATGACAACATTGGATCGGAAAGGAGGAATATACTTTAGGTTTCTGAAGACCATCTGTCGTCTTCACTCGCAAATATTCTAAGAAGTGACGTAACCTTATGGTAACCTTATGTTATGGTGAAACATACATATTCCTCAGATAATGGACTCTCCTTCCTATATTAATAAGAGTTAACAGGAAGTTAACTCGAGAAGTTTATTGGGAAGTTCGTAGGAGTCCTTAGAAGTTCTAGAGAGTTCTTTAGAGTTCTATTGCAGTTCAGTAGAACTATTAGTTAGTTCCAGTTTGGACTAAGGCAGTTGATATTAGTCGGCAGTTAGCCAAATACTAAGGAGTCAGCTTATAGTGGAAGATTACCAAGTTCCTAACAATTTGGGTGCGTTAAGTCGATTAGCAACTGACATAATAAAAAAAAAACAAACAGATGAAACCAGATTAAACAGGAAATAAACACTTTCTTCAGATTAAATATAAAGTAAATTTTTATTTTGCTCTTTGATCGATTACCCTCCCGACATGGATGCCCGGGACCGTTGCACTCTCTGTCCATCTTTTGCATACTAATATTTGAGTTTAAATGTTCTGGGATTCATAAGGCGTTGTGGAGTAGTTTTCACACTGAAAAACCTTTGAGAAAAAGTATTAATTTATCTCTTTCCTCCAGTTATGAGTTAAATAATACAACAGACTGGGTTCTATAGCCTTTGATGGCAACCAGTCTACCGTAGAAAGCAATGGCAACCTACTGCGGGATAATCTTCTGCCCAGTCAGTCATGTATCTTTCAAGACATGATCGCCCAAAGCGTGTATCACGTATGGCACTTAACTGACTGACTGAATATAATAGTTGGAGAATTAAGTAAACTTTTTACTGCTCATAAAGTGGGGGGTCTATTGTTATGAAGTGATAAACTGATCCCCCACTAATTAATACTCAATATAATAATAAATTCAGCCTCTTCTCCCTCTAACCATGGATTAAATAACAGGATAGATTGGGTTCTATAGCCTTGGTCGGCAACCAGTCTACCGAAGAAAGCAATGGCAACCTACTGCGGGATAATCTTCTGTCCAGTCAGTCATGTCTCTTTTGAGACATGATCGCCCAAGCGTGTATCACGTATGGCGCCTAACTGACTGAATATTTACAAGTCTAGGATGTTTCTTTTTCAATATTTTGTGCATACACTCAATTCCTCTATAATAGGAGGTTGTTGTTATTGTTTTCCCTTAAGGCAAAAAGAATGAATAACTCTTTTGAAAGCCCACATTAACTTTTAGGGTGTGGTAGAGGTTTTTGGTATTTTTTTTTTTGGTGATTCATTTGCGTGATCAGTGATCCATTCTCTTACTGTTGTCAAAAAGCATCCATTTCTCATCGCATGTAACAATTCGATACAAATATAGCTCTTTTTCCAGTCGGAAAAGCAACAGAAAGTACACCTTTTTTTTTTTTTTTTTAATTCTCATTCAATTTTCTTATCCAATTTGTTTAGTTACTTTCTCAATAGCTTTTAAATGCCAAGAATAGTTGTGTGAGTTGTTTTAGTTCTGACTCAACTTTTCGGACTGTAGTTCACGGATTTTAAATCAACCGAAGCATTCAATTGATTATGTTTGATAACCGATCGTGGTCCCCACCCCTTGGTTTATTTTCAAGATTATAATCTCCCGATCAAACTTTTGAAACCATCTTCATACGTTTCTGATTTCAACAATACCATTCATACCAAAAGCTGCCTTGATATTTTGAAATGCTTCAGAAGTAGACTGACCCAGTTTGTGCTCATCCAGTAAATTTACTTGACTTTGTTTCATCGTAATCTTTTTTCATTAGGCTTATAAGTAACAATATATTGAAAGAAAAATTAACTGGAAAGAAAAAAGTCCGAAATAAGTCAAGATATTTTTATATAAAGAGGTGACTTCGTATGACAACCAGAAAGAAAAACAGTCAGGAATAAGTCGATATTTTTTATATACTCCAAGGAGGTGATTTTCGTAAGACAACCGGATCAACACCTTTTCATTGTGTTTATGAGTAACAATATATTGAAAGAAAAACTGTCAGAAATAAGTCGAGATTTTTTATATATTAAAGAAGTTATTTCGTTAGACGACCGGATCAACAACCAACCAAAAACTGCGTTATTTTATGTGACAATCTAACACTTAAGTAATGAATTAAATTCCTTTTAGGCTGCCAGATATCTATATAGAGAAGAACAAGTATGGTTAAATTTATATAGTTTTTTTTTTTTTTTTTTTTTTTTTCGTTTCGCTTTTTTAAATGTCATACTCCTTCAAGACGCAGACGGTCATGGCTTTCTTACGGGTACTTTTTTTAAAATATACAATCAGTAACAATCTCTAAACTGCCATGACATTTTGGAGAAATATAATGGACTGATTTCTGTTGCTGTTCTTATTATTTTTATTTAGCGGTACATCAACACCTTCATGCCGAAATATTCATATTTTTTGTACGCAATTTTATTTTATTTTTGGAGTTAAGCCTTAACATTTGGAGAGGAGAAAAAGAGTATCTTTTCCGAAGGGTATTGGCGCGTAAGTGAATATAACGAACCTGAAATTGGAACACGGCTTTCCGATAAACAATTCCGAGTCATTATTCATTACTCCCAACTACACACCCAAACTTACGGCAGCTAGTAGTCCAAAGCGGTCACCCATCTCGGTACTGACCAGGCTCGACGTTGCTTAACTTTGGTGATTGTACGGGAACCGGTGATTCAATGTAATGTGGCTGCAAGCCGAACTGGTTTCCTTTATTATCCACAGTTTGCAGTTGACATTTGCTGCCACCCAGAGCTAAAGAGCCCAGTCTCCTCTGTTATTTGGCCTATAGTTGGCGGTAGACGTATTTATTATTATTCAAATAGTAGTAGGGAATGGTTGAATGTTTATTAAATTGACCTTGTGCGAAACATAACCAAATTCTCTACAGCATAGGATTTATCAAAAGGTCATCAGAAGGTGGAAGGTTGAATGTTGAAATGTGGATGAATAAAATATTTCGTTTGTAAGTTTAAAGTAAATTTTATTAACTGAACAGAATAACAAATTTGTAAAAAGAAAATGTTCAAGTAGAACAATGTACGCCGTTGATTAATTTGTAAGAGTTAAATGTTCAAAGAAAAAATGTAAGTAGTTAAATGTTCCAAGAGAAATATTTGTAAGTGGCAGAATATAATTAATAAAGTCTGTGTTCCATTCTTTTTTTATGGCCGGCGAGAAAGTGAAAAGGAAGGTGAAGCAATAAAGGAAATTGTACTTATCTGAGTTAATATTTAGGAATCAGTTGAAGTATCTTGTTGTTGTTGTTGTTGTTGTTGTTGTAGTCTTCTTCTGGAACGTTTTGGGTGGAGAAGAAGTAAAAGAAATTAGCATGAGTGAAATACAAAGTTAGAAAGGGGGCGTAAAACAAGGATGTGTCTTTTCACCCGATCTATTCAAGTTGTACAGCGAGACTATTTTGAGGACCCTAGATGTTATGCCAGGATTCGTCATTGGAGGCCACAATTTGAAAAACATAATGTACGCAGATGATACAGTGCTGATAGCAGATACGAAAAGGGAACTACAAGAGCTCCTACAGAAGGTAGCTGAAGAGAGTGAGAAGAAAGGACTTCTGCAAGAAAACCGAATGCGTGGTCATCATCAAAAAAGAGCAGCCCAAAATGCCAAATACAGGTGGGGGATACTAACATCAAGCGAGTACAAAAATTTAAATATCTGGGAAGTGTTCTAAAAAAGACGAAAATTGTGACACAGAGATCCGAATGTGAATTGACATGGCAAAGGACACGTTCCAGAAGATGAGTAAAGTATTAAGAGACAGGAAAATTTCACTAGAAACAAAGAAAAGAGTAATGGATTGCTATGTGATATCAGTTCTTCATAATGGCAATGAATGTTGGACAATACCATCAAAGATGAAGGAAAAAATTGAAGCACCAGAAATGTGGCTCTGCAGAAGGATGCTGCGGATATCATGGATCGAGCATGTGAACAATGACGGGGTTTTGGAAAGGATGGAAACGAAAAGGAAATTAATACTGAGCATCAGGAAAAGACAGCTAAAGTTGCTGGAACATGTAATGAGGAAGGAGGGCTTGGAGAACCTGATACTAACAGGCCAGATAGAGGGGAAAAGAGACAGAAGAAAGCAGCGGATAACATATTTGAAGGGCCTGAGCAGGAGGGTGACAAAATGGGAGTTGCGTGGCGTAACAGGAGAATGTAGGCTAAGAGCGGCCAAGGATAGAGAGACGTGGAAAGCCATGATCCCCTACGTCATGAAAAAAAGGACACGGCACAAAGAAGAAGAAGAAGAAGAAGAAGAAGAAGAAGAAGAAGAAGAAGAAGAAGAAATGGGTGATGGGATTTTACATGTTCGGGTCGGCAAATTAAAATTTCTTTAGTCATATCTTGCGGTGTCGTCTCTAATTTCTGCTCCGATTTTTATTTGACTGCTTCAACTTTATTACTGTTTTTATAGCCAAAGACAATTTTAACATAGACTTGTTAACTTTTCTCTCGGTTTTTCAAATCGTTTTCTTCCGTTGGTTAGAAAATTAATTTAACATCTGATCGCGAAATCCGGCTACAAATACTTTCACAATTTTAACATAGACTTGTTAACTTTTCTCTCGGTTTTTCAAATCGTTTTCTTCCGTTGGTTAGAAAATTAATTTAACATCTGATCGCGAAATCCGGCTACAAATACTTTCACAATTTTAACATAGACTTGTTAACTTTTCTCTCTGTTTTTCAAATCGTTTCTTCCGTTGGTTAGTCGATTTGCTCTGATCGCAAAATCCGGCTACAAATACTTTCACAATTTTAACATAGACTTGTTAACTTTTCTCTCAATTTTCAAATCGTTTTCTTCCATTAATTTAGAAAAGAGTGTTTAACATCTGATCGCGAAATCCGGCTACAAATACTTTCACAATTTTAACATAGACTTGTTAACTTTTCTCTCGGTTTTTCAAATCGTTTTCTTCCATTGGTTAGAAAATTAATTTAACATCTGATCGCGATCGGCTACAAATACTTTCACAATTTTAACATAGACTTGTTAACTTTTCTCTCGGTTTTTCAAATCGTTTTCTTCCATTGGTTAGAAAATTAATTTAACATCTGATCATGAAATCCGGCTACAAATACTTTCACAATTTTAACATAGACTTGTTAACTTTTCTCTCGGTTTTTCAAATCGTTTTTTCTTCCATTGGTTAGAAAATTAATTCCAACACTCAGTCAAATCGACTACAAATGCTCACAATTTAACATGAACATTAGCTTTTCTCTCTGTTTTCAAATCGTTTTCTTCATTGGTTGAAAATTAATTTTAACATCTGATCGCAAAATCCAAAAACATAATACTTTCACAATTTTAACATAGACATGTTAACTTTTCTCTCGGTTTTCAAATCGTTTTCTTCCATTAGTTTGGTAATTTAACATCTGATCACGAAATCCGGCTACAAATGCTGCAATTTTAACGCCAGACTTGTTGCTTTTCTCTCTGTTTTCAAATCGTTTCTTCCGTTGGTTAGAAAATTAATTTAACATCTGATCGCGAAATCCGGCTACAAATACTTTCACAATTTTAACATAGACTTGTTAACTTTTCTCTCGTTTTCAAATCGTTTTCTTCCATTGGTTAGAGAAAATTAATTTAACATCTGATCGCGGAAATCCGGCTGCAAAATACTTTCCACAATTTTAACATAGACTTGTTGTTTCTCTCGGTTTTTCAAATCGTTTTCTTCATTGGTTAGAAAATTAATTTAACATCTGATCGCGAAATCCGACTACAAATGCTTTCCACAATTTTAACATAGACTTGTGCTTTTCTCTTTCTCGGTTTTTCAAATCGTTTTCTTCCATTGGTTAGAAAATTAATTTAACGTCTGATCATGAAATCCGGCTACAAATGCTTTCACAATTTTAACATAGACTTGTTAACTTTTCTCTCGGTTTTAAATCGTTTTCTTCATTAGTTCGAAAATTAATTTAACATCTGATCGCGAAATCCATTCTAGTACTTTCACAATTTTAACATAGACTTGTGCTTTTCTCGGTTTTTCAAATCGTTTTCTTCCGTTGGTTAGAAAATTAATTTAACATCTGATCGCGAAATCCAACAAATACTTTCACAATTTTAACATAGACTTGTTAACTTTTCTCTCTGTTTTTCAAATCGTTTTCTTCCGTTGGTTAGAAAATTAATTTAACATCTGATCGCGAAATCCGGCTACAAATACTTTCACAATTTTAACATAGACTTGTTAACTTTTCTCTCGGTTTTTCAAATCGTTTTCTTCCGTTGGTTAGAAAATTAATTTAATATCTGATCGCGAAATCCGGCTACAAATACTTTCACAATTTTAACATAGACTTGTTAACTTTTCTCTCGGTTTTTCAAATCGTTTTCTTCCATTGGTTAGAAAATTAATTTAACATCTGATCGCGAAATCCGGCTACAAATACTTTCACAATTTTAACATAGACTTGTTAACTTTTCTCTCGGTTTTTCAAATCGTTTTCTTCCATTGGTTAGAAAATTAATTTAACATCTGATCGCGAAATCCGGCTACAAATACTTTCACAATTTTAACATAGACTTGTTAACTTTTCTCTCGGTTTTTCAAATCGTTTTCTTCCGTTGGTTAGAAAATTAATTTAACATCTGATCGCGAAATCCGGCTACAAATACTTTCACAATTTTAACATAGACTTGTTAACTTTTCTCTCGGTTTTTCAAATCGTTTTCTTCCATTGGTTAGAAAATTAATTTAACATCTGATCGCGAAATCCGGCTATAAATACTTTCACGGCTTCTGAACTTAACTCACTGGTGCCCCTATATATGAATTTACTCTAGTCACAAGATTAGCAACTAGGCTCCATTTTTTTTTACTGGAAAACCAATAAAATGAAAACGCAAATTTTACTCCAGCATCTTCTTTTCTCGCACTTCCCTTCCATTTATTTGCTTCCCCGACAGCTACAATCTCCAAGAATTTAAATGTAAAGTCAATAGTCATCTCCTATCTCACTAACCTGCATCCTCTCTCTCATGCTCTTTTCTCTGTCCACTCCACTCTCATCAGTATTTTCATCCTTCTCTTACCCCCTTTCCTGACATCCGCTGTAACCTGTCACCCTTTCTTATAACTTTCCTTCTATGTAACCCGCTGCGCATCAGTGGCAGTAAACTGCCTTGCTTGGGGCGATATGATTATTTAAAAAAATAAAAATAAAACAAAACAAAGTGGGTGATCAATTTTATATTACAATCAATATATAAATTGATCCCTTACTTTATAGCCACCGTCATCCTTCTCTTATTCACTTCCTGACACCCCCTATAACCTGTCACTCTTTCTCATAACTTTTTTCTTATGTAACCCCCTGCAAAACAGTGGCCTTGCTTGGGGCGATATGATTATAAAAAATGTTTTAAATTCTTTCTTGAAAATCACACTAAAACCACTGCATTGTATAACATATTACATCAAAATATAATTACTGTTCATCATAATTCTCCTTTAAAGTAAATGAAGAACCTATTTGATGGCACAATGATTTAATAATAATGTCCTTGTGCCATGCATCTTGTCCGTATACAATTTGTAAA
Source organism: Ascarosepion bandense (assembly GCA_037127315.1). Taxonomy (NCBI): domain Eukaryota; kingdom Metazoa; phylum Mollusca; class Cephalopoda; order Sepiida; family Sepiidae; genus Ascarosepion; species Ascarosepion bandense. The sequence continues at coordinate 636,737 of JBBBDQ010000496.1, forward strand.
GCTTCAGTAATTTTTATAAGGCGATGTTCTTCTTCTTCTTCTTCTATGTGCCCTGTCTTTTCAGGACGTAGGCAATCATGGCTTTCCATGTCTCTCTATCCCTGGTGGCTCTTAGCACGCTTTCTCCTTTTACACCACACAGCCCCCGCTCTGTCATCCACCTGCTCAGGCCCTTCAAATATATCATCCGCTGCTTTCCTCTGTCTCTTTTCCTCTCTATTTGGCCTGTTTGTATCAGGTTCTCCAAGCCCTCCTTCCTTATTACATGTCCCAGGAACTTTAGCTGTCTTTTCTTGATGCTCAGTATTAATTTCATTTTCGTTTCCATTCTTTCTAAGACCTCATCATTGCTCACATGCTCGATCCATGATATCCGCAGCATCCTTCTGTAGAACCACAATTCAGTTGCTTCAAGTTTTTCCTTCATCTTTGTCCAGCATTTACTGCTATATTGAAGAACTGACATCACATGGCAATCCATTACTCTTTTCTTTGTTTCTAGCGAAATTTTCCTGTCTCTTAATACTTTACTAAGCTTCTGGAACACGTCCTTTGCCATGCTAATTCGCTTTCGGATCTCTGTGTCGCACTTTCCGTTTTCTGTTAGAACACTTTCCAGGTATTTAAATTTTTAACGCTACGATTTCGAACCTAATGTTAATCCTTAAATTCGTTTCAGAAAACAGTAACGATTTTGAAAAATATTTGTATCATTATTTATCATTTTAAACCCCAACTTTCAAATTGAGTGCAATACCCGATTCCAAAATCGAACTACCCTAATATACAGAGTGTCCATTCTGATGGTACACATTTTCAATGCCAGTATATTGGATTATAAAAATGACATAGGGTACCAAATATATTTATTATATAAGTGATATACAAGAATTCAACATATCATCTAAGATTTGAATATTACAGCCCTGATACGGCCATCATCACGAAGAGAACATGCCCCAGTTAACGCTCTCATTTCAATCACAGTTGGCATTGCCTGTTGTAAAGAATTTTTTTAACCACGCATGATCACCATTCGGGATGGTGTCTGTCACTTTCCAAAATGATGTCGGAATTTCCTTTGGATTGCAATTATGGTTTATAGTTAAGTATGCTTCCACTACTACGTATAAAATTTCTTTTGGAGTCGACGACATTTTGGGGGTCAGCAAAAGAGATATCAGATATCTGTAGGAAATAGGAAAATCTTAGATAATATGTTTAACTATCAGTTCTGTAATAAATATATTTGGTATTCTATGGCAGTGAATCTTAATAAAATATAATTGTTGTGCCATGCATCTTGTCAATATACAATTTGTAATGCTTCAGTACATTTTATAGTAAGATACTACCATTTAAAATGTTTTATTGTAAGATACTACCATTTAAAATGTTTTATGGTAAGATACTAACATTTAAAATGTTTTATAGTAAGATACTAACATTTAAAATGTTTTATAGTAAGATACTATAAAACATTATAAATTGTAGTATCTTACTATAAAACATTTTAAACTGTAGTAAGATACTAACATTTAAAATGTTTTATAGTAAGATAGTAACATTAAAATGTTTTATAGTAAGATACTACAATTTAAAATGTTTTATACTAAGATACTAACATTTAAAATGTTTTATTGTAAGATACTACAATTTAAAATGTTTTATAGTAAGATACTAACATTTAAAATGTTTTATAGTAAGATACTACAATTTAAAATGTTTTATAGTAAGATACTAACATTTAAAATGTTTTATAGTAAGATACTACAATTTAAAATGTTTTATAGTAAGATACTAACATTCAAAATGTTTTATAGTAAGATACTACAATTTAAAATGTTTTATAGTAAGATACTAACATATAAAATGTTTTATAGTAAGATACTAACATTTAAAATGTTTTATAGTAAGTTACTAACATTTAAAATGTTTTATAGTAAGATACTAACATTTAAAATGTTTTATTGTAAGATACTACAATTTAAAATGTTTTATAGTAAGATACTAACATTTAAAATGTTTTATAGTAAGATACTACAATTTAAAATGTTTTATAGTAAGATACTAACATTTAAAATGTTTTATAGTAAGATACTACAATTTAAAATGTTTTATAGTAAGATACTAACATTTAAAATGTTTTATAGTAAGATACTAACATTTAAAATGTTTTATAGTAAGATACTACAATTTAAAATGTTTTATAGTAAGATACTAACATTTAAAATGTTTTATTTTATAAGATACTACAATTTAAAATGTTTTATAGTAAGATACTAACATTTAAAATGTTTTATAGTAAGATACTACAATTTAAAATGTTTTATAGTAAGATACTAACATTTAAAATGTTTTATAGTAAGATACTAACATTTAAAATGTTTTATAGTAAGATACTACAATTTAAAATGTTTTATAGTAAGATACTACAATTTAAAATGTTTTATAGTAAGATACTAACATCTAAAATCTTTTATAGGAAGATACTACAATTTAAAATGTTTTCTGTCATTATGTGACACCTTGTATATTATATACAGTATATACGTAATTGCACAGGTACATACACTATCGGTTATAATTATTAGACCACCACAGTGTTTTAAAAACATGATGTATTCCAAACTATTTTTTAGTATTTATTGCCAGACTTTTGAAGTGTTTTGAGAGAGGATGGAAAATGTGACACGGAGATCCAAAGACGCATTGGCATGGCTAATGACGCATTTCAGAAGCTAACCAGAGTACTGAAGACAGGAAAATCTCATTAGAAACAAAGAAAAGAGTACTGGATTGCTACGTGATATCTGTCCTTCTGTATGGAAGTGAATGTTGGACAATCTCATCAAAGATGAAGGAGAGGCTTGAGGTAGCAGAAATGTGGTATTACAGAAGGATGCTGAGGATACCATGGACAGAGCACGTGTGCAACGATGAGGGGTTGGAAAGGATGCAAACGAGTAGAAAACTGATGATAAATATCAGGAATAGACAAATGAGGTTCCTGAGACACGTAATGAGGAAGGAGAGCCTGGAGAACTTGATATTCACAGGTCAGATAAATGGTAGGAGAGATAGGGGAAAGCAGCACGAGACGTACTTGTTAGGTTTTAGCAAATGGATAGTGGAGCCGGGCTTAGAAGAGATACCAAGAGGAAAATTATTGAGAGTGACAAGAGACAGTGGAAGTCCATGATCGCTTATGTCCTGAAGGGACACGGCACATGAAGAAGAAGAAGAAGAAGAAGAAGAAGAAGAAGAAGAAGAAGAAGAAGAAGAAGAAGAATTGTAAATGAAAATAGAATGGTTCTTTTGTTAATATTACACAATAACATGTGCATCAAATGAATTTATAAATATTTAATAATTACTTATATTGCAGTTTCATCAATGAAAGAATGAAGAAAATTTAGGGCGATTCGGACGAGTAAAGATTTGTAAAATTTTTCAAAGTAATAATAACAAAAGAACCATTCTATTTTCATTTACAATTATTCACTTGGCAATAAATACTAAAAATAGTATGAAATACATCATTTCTTTTAAAAACACTGGGGTGGCCTAATAATTATGGCCGGTGTGTCTTTTCACCGGATTTGTTCAACCTATACAGCGAGAATATTTTGAGGACCCTAGATGACACACCAGGATTTATTATTGGAGGCCACAACCTGAACAACATAAGATACGCGGACGATACAGTACTGATTGCGGACACGGAAAGGAAACTGCAAGATCTCATACAGAAAGTAGCAGTGGAGAGTGACAAGAAGGGACTACAAATAAACTTTAAGAAAACTGAGTGCATGGTCATCAGCAAAAGATACAACCCAAAATGCCAAATACAGGTGGGGGATAACAGAATCAAACAAGTCCAATAATTTAAGTACCTAGGAAGTGTTCTAACAGGAGATGGAAAGTGCGACACGGAGATCCGAAGGCGAATTGGCATGGCAAAGGACGCGTTCCAGAAGATGAGCAAAATACTAACACACAGGAAGATCTCAATAGAAACGAAGAAAAGAGTGCTAGACTGCTACGTGATGTCAGTTCTTCAATACGGCTGTGAATGCTGGACAATATCATCGAAAATGAGGCCGAAATGTGGTTCTACAGAAGGATGCTACGGATATCATGGACTGAGCATACAAGCAACGACGAAGTGTGAGAAAGAATGGCAACAAAAAGGAAATTGATGCTGAGCATCAGGAAGAGACAACTGAAGTTCCTGGGACATGCAATGAGGAAGGAGAGCCTGGAGAACCTGATACTGACTGGTCAGATAGAAGGAAGGAGAGACAGAGGAAGGCAGCGGATAACATATCTGCAGAGTCTGATCAGGTGGATGACGGAACGGGGGTTGCCAGGAGCAACAGGAGCAAACATACTAAGAGCCACAAGGGATAGGGAGACGTGGAGATCCATGATCGCCTACGTCCTGAAGGGACAGGGCACATAGAAGAAGAAGAAGAAGAAGAAGAAGTGTAGATCAAGCGTTGTCTCACTCTGTCCCTCTTGCTTTCCATCTGTCATGTGTGTAACGAAATATATGGCAAATCTACAAGGTGCGAAGGGTAAATTGTCGCTATTTGCCTTGTACAATATTACAAAGTAATAATAACAAAAGAACCATTCTATTTTCATTTGGCAATAAATACTAAAAATAGTATGAAATACATCATTTTTTTTTAAAACACTGGGGTGGCCTAATAATTATGGCCGGTAGTATATATATATATATATATATATATATATATATGTGTGTGTGTGTGTGTGTGTGTGTGTGTGTGTGTGTGTGTGTGTGTGTGCTTCTCGACAAGGTACACCGGAGGGTGTGTAATGTGATCATTGACAGATCGGCTGCAATCTCTCTCTCACCGGCGCGACGTGGCTTCCCTGTGTCTCTTCTATAAATACTTTCACGGCTTCTGCTCCGATGAACTTAGATCACTGTTGCCCCCTAGATACGAATTTGCACGAGAAACTAGATTAGCAACTAGATCCCACCCTTTTACAGTGAAACCGATAAAATGCAACCGCAACTTCTACTCCAACAGTTTCTTTTCTCGCACTTCCCGACTGTGGAATTCCCTTTCACATGGTTGCTTTCCCGACGGCTACAATCTCCAGGAGTTTAGATGTAAGGTCAATAGACACCTCCTAACACACTAACTCGCTCCCATTCTTTCAAACACTCTTCCCATCTGCCCATCCCTCATCCTCGGTATCCTTACCCATCTATCACCTTCCTTCTGACATTTCCTACACCTAACCACTCCTCCTCTTTACCTTCTCCCTATGTAGCCCCATGCACAATAGTGGCAGTGGAATGCCTTGCTTGGGGTGAAATTATTAATATATATATATAGCAATCTACAGGGTGCGATGGGTAAATTGTCGCTATTTGCCTTGTAAAACTTTGCAAAGTAATAATAACAAAAGAACCATTCTATTTTCATTTGGCAATGAATACTAAAAGTAGTATGAAATACATCATTTCCTTTAAGATAATTATCGCCGGTAGTGTACATACATACAATTAGTTTATGTGTGTGTGTGTGTGTGTGTGTGTGTGTGTGTGTGTGTGTGTGTGTGTGTGCATACTGTATATATGAAGGCGTATTGGCATAGTCAAGGGCACATTCTAAAGGCTGAGTAGAGTGTTGAGAAACAGGAAAACTTCGTCAGAAACAAAAACAAAAACAAAAACAAAAAAAAAGGGGTTCCTGAACGTGATATCTGTCCTCCTCTATGGCAGCGAATGCTGGACAATCTCCTCAAAGATGAAGGAAAGATTTGAAGCAACAGAAATATTGTTCTACAGAAGGATACTGAGGATGCCATGGACCGAACATGTGGGCAACAACGAAGTCTTGGGGAGAATGTAAACGAAAAAAGAAACTTATACTTAACATCAGGAAGAGACAACTGAAATGAGGATGAAGGGTTTAGAGAATCTGATGCTTACAGGGCGGATAGAATGATAGAGAGAAAGAAAGACAGGGGGAAACAGCGCATGATATACTTGATAAACTTATGCAAGTGGGTGGCAGAGCAAGGTTTGAGAGAGATACCAAGACAAAATATAATAAAAGCTACAAGGCACAGGAAGATGTGGATGGTCATGATCGCATGCGTCCTGAAGGGACATGGCACATAAAAGAAGACTATATATATTGTATGTATTAACTCGCTCACACACTCATACTCACTAGAAAAACATTAACTGTTAATAATTCATTCTCGAATTGCCCACCCCAATCAAATTGCCCCACTCTGGAGGTATCCCACGTTAGGAAGCATAGGTTTAATTTATGAAATCTAAACTTATTTATAAATGGAACTGTGTGTGTGTGTGTGTGTGTGTGTGTGTGTGTGTGTGTGTGTGTGTCCGTCCCCGTTACCTATAGACTTCGAAACGGCTGAACCGATTTTCTTGAAAATTTACACAGTTGTGCTATAAACGTCTGCGAGTGTTCTTAGCTAGGTTTTGTGTCGAGGTACCCCCGATAGATATCGAAAATCGATAATCGAAAAAATCGGGTTATTGAAGGAGTGGTACGATTTTAATCAAATTTGATACACTCATAGACAAAGACATAAGAAACGATATTCAAAAGTTTCAAGGTTGCAGTTCTTACAATAGTGCAGAAAATTTGATATCGATACCAGGAAATCAAAATTTGACTTACATCCGTTCATTTTTCTTTCAGTCTACGGTTTCGCTTTAACTGGAAGCAACTATTGCTTTTTAGTCTTTCGTGTCAACGTCCAAAGAGTCTGAGCTCCAGGACCATGGATTAGTTTTAAAACTTTCATTACACCCGAGCAACTCCGGGCTATACTGCTAGTGTGTATATAAATGTAAAAACAATTTTGGAACTACTCAAGGTCTCGTTAACCACAAGGGAGTGACTGACGTGATATTTCGTTGACATGACGTCATATTAAGATATGCCAGTCCCATGTGCTTAATCACTGTGTTGTATTACGATAAAAGCAATGATCCTGCACTTTTCAGTGACAAACTCTTTATATTGCAAAATATTTCCGAGATAGAATGACCCAGTTTCTAATTATGCAGTAAGGTTACTCGACGTTGTCTCATTGTAATCATTTTTATTGGGCTTATTTACTCACAATATATGAAAAAAAAAATTATCTGTAAAGAAAAAGAGTCAGGAATAAGTCACGATTTTGACATAAGGTTACTTCGTTAGACGATCAGATCAACAACCAGCCAAAACATGCGTCATTGTATTATTCAGAGGATAAAAGCAACCCATGCATTTCAGTGACAAAATTGTTTTGACAAAGAGAACATTTTCATTGGTCCTGGTTTTCAGTTGAGTGCCGTACGTGATAAACTTTCGAGACATGACTGACTGGGAAGATCATTCTCCCACACACATTTGAACTCTGGTCACCTGTTCCCTTTTTTATGTGCGTCGTGGTGCATTGGATATCGGCTCGGAACGAGAAATCGGGGAGCCGAGTTCTAATTCCAGCTGAATTCATTGGATTCACTTACGCGCAAATACCCCTGGGAAAGGTATTAATTCGTCCATTCCTTCTAGTTATGGGTTAAATAACAGGACAGATTGGGTTCTATAGCCTTGGTCGGCAACCAGTCTACCACAGAATGCAATGGCAACCTACTGCGGGATAATATTCTGCCCAGTCAGTCATGTCTCTTTGGAGACATGATCGCCCAAGCGTGTATCACGTATGGCACTTAACTGACTGACTGAATATAATAGTTAGAATAATGATTAAGGCTTCTACTGGTTATAAAGTGGGGGATCAGTTTATTACTTCATAACAATAGGAAACTGATCCCCCACTAATTACTACATAATAATATAATAGATTTCTTTTCCCTTTACCTATGAGTCAAATAGCAGGACAGATTGGGTTCTAAAGCCTTGGTCGGAAACCAGTCTACCACAGAAAGCAATGGCAACCTACTGCGGGATAATATTCTGCCCAGTCAGTCATGTCTCTTTGGAGACATGATCGCCCAAGCGTGTTTCACGTATGGCACTTAATTGACTGATACCATCGGTATATCCTTGAGGTGATATTGAAGCTACCAGACCTATTGTTTCCAGCTCACTTATCTTTTAAGGCATATATATTTTTTAGCCTACTCGTTAAAAAGAAAACCACTTTTCTTTTAAGGCATATATATTTTCGCCTACTCTTTAAAAAGAAAATAAGCCGGTTTCATTTTTACCTGACTGAGAAACTAAATTAAATATTCAAACTTTGCAATAACAACTTTTTGCATTCAATATTTTTCTCCTGGTAAATAATTATATTACTTCAACTTATCGGCTAAAACGCAAGTATTTTTTTTGACATTCTTATTCACACACACCTTGCTTGCTGTTTATTCTTCCAACTCATCACTTTGAATTGGAACAAATTACAAACTATTTTACCAACTCATCATCTTTGAACTGTTTAAATTATTTTCTTAAACACATACAAAAAGTGTTTCATACATCTCCAGTTAATTATTAAAAGGGTGAAAATAAGTTCTCTCCCTTTAACTGATTATTGTTATAATTAAAATTTTGTCTACCTATGTCTTGTTTGTTCACTTTTTGGTACACATTGAATTGAGAAGCTAACATTATTACATAACAAATAAAAAAAAGTAGTTAGGCCGCTACAATATTTAGATTATAAAATATAACATATCAATTAAAAGCGATAAACGTATTCGTTAAAATTTTTTGACTAAAACAAATAATAATTATTATTGTCATCTACATTAGATTCAGTGATAATCTGACAAGGGCTTGAAACTACTTTCTGCAGTAACCTTGGTTGGCAATACACTGAAAAAACAAAATCTTCGAATGTGTAATTTATTGACTTACGGGCATTATTGTTAAATTACGGGTATTATTGTTAAATTCCACTTCAAATTAAAGATTTCATTTTCATATGCTTGGGTTTTATTCAAATTTTAATAATCGCTTTTTAAACAATACAAACATTGCCGAGAAGTGAAGGTAGTTCAAAAAGCGGTGTCATAGGAAAAACTGTCCCTTTACCATTATTTCTTATTGGAGGGAGTATTTATCTATGTTTGACTATTTGGATTTGTGCGTCCAATGACAACAGAAAGCGTGCTTTTATTTTTTTTGACAGATCTATCCTTTTGCAACATCATAGAATTTTTTTTTTTTTTTTTTTTTTTTTTACAAGGAGTAGGAAGATATGGAAAGCCATGATCGCGTAGGTTTTGAAGAGACACGACGTATAAATGAAGAAGAATTTTTAGCCGGTGTCTGGAACGCCAATATTGATCCCGAACAACAGGAAGGGCATTAACATGGATGTAACATAATCCATAACTTATACTGTGAGAAGCTAAGCAATGTATTAAGAAACAGAAAAATTCATTAAAAACAAAAGCAAGAATACTGAATTGTTATTTAATATCAATAATTCTATAGGCTGGAAAATCTTCTCACAAATGAAAAAGAAACTAGGAGTAACAGAAATGTGGTTCTACAGAAGGATACTGAGAATACCATGGATTAGACTTATGAGCAACGATGAAGTTTTAGAGAAAATGAAAGCAAAAAGACATATGTACTTAACACTAGAATGAGACAGTTGAAATTCATAGGGTACATAATGAGGTGTAGTAATACCGAGCAAAGCGAGGGACCAGATTTTTGTCCTCAGAGATCCAGAATGCAAATGACCAAAAATTAATAAATATCAAATTCCTTTCCGCGAGCCTACGCGAATTTTATTTATCGTCCAATGGGAAGCCCAGAATTAAATACGGGTGTGAATTCCCAAATGACCTGCTGGGACCCACAAAGACGAAATAAAAAGCCGAAACAGAAAGCATCGCCAGTGGAGAAAGTACGAGCATAAGTAGCACGTCCCTTGACCTCGTCAAGCGATCACACCATGTTCGCCTCGCCTTTCCCTCTCACCTTCTTCTTCGCTGTCCCCTGAGCTACTTACCCGATTGACGGAGCGGAGACATCAAAGACATTCCTAACTAACAAACGCTCCTACATACATACGCACACACTCTCTTTTCAGCATTTACTGCTATAAACTTTTTAACGTTCTTTGAACCCATCCTAAAGACATTACTTTATTTGTAAAATAACCTTAATTGATATCTGTGTATATATATAAATGTTGTTTCTATACTCAATTTGATTTTCTTGTTTATACCCCCTTATAGTGGGCTATCTACCAGCGAGGCCAAATTCAGTTAATCTGATTTCAACACACAACTACGCTTCACTAGAACGGATAACCCACTATAGAGGAAAGAATACCTGGAAAATCAGATACTTACTAGACAGATTGAAGGCAAGAGGAACAGAGAAAAACATCATATAAACTACTTAGGAGCTTGATTAAATGAATGGCGGAACAAGTTTTAGGAAAAATAACAGAAAGACAAAATTTATTAACTGTTATAAAAGATTGTAAGTTCTAGACGAGTCAGTCATTATTACATACGTCCTGATGGAACAAGACATACAGAAGAAGACTGATTTGCCTATATTTCTTAAATGAGGTAGTATTTGCACTATTTACATTGTTCGAACTATTGTTCTCATCTTTATTGCTATGATCACGACGTCTCAGCCGTTGTACGATCCGGTCTTCTTCAGGTGCTAGGAATTTCGAACCGAACCCTTTATTACGATCAGTTTCTTCAAACGGAGATAACTACATGGCTACCAAAAGTGGCAGCGCACATAGAATGGGAATTATATACCCCAGTGATCATTATAAATGTTTCGGATCGAAATTCCTAGCACCTGAAAAAAGCCAGAGCGTACAACGGCCAGAACATCGAGAAAATGGTAATAAAGATGAGGACAATAGTCCGAACAATGTAAATAGTGTAAATTGATATTCCATTTCAGTTTTTGAAGATCAATTTTTTCTTGGACCTGAAGAAGGCCGGAGTGTACTATGGTCGAAACATCGTAAACATGGCAATAAAGATGAGGACAATAGTCCTAACAATGTAAATAGTGTAAATTGACATTCCATTTCATTTTTAAAGATCAATTTTTTCTTGGACCTGAAGAAAGCCGGAGTGTACAATGGTCGAAACGTCGTAAACATGGCAATAAAGATGAGGACAATAGTCCTAACAATGTAAATAGTGTAAATTGACATTCCATTTCATTTTTTGAAGATCAATTTTTTTCTTGAACCTGAAGAAGGCCGGAGTGTACAATGGTCGAAACGTCGTAAACATGGTAATAAAGATGAGGACAATAGTCCGAACAATGTAAATAGTGTAAATTGATATTCCATTTCATTTTTTGAAGATCAATTTTTTCTTGGACCTGACGGAGGCAGGAGTGTACTATGGTCGAAACATCATAAACATGGCAATAAAGATGAGGACAATAGTCCGAACAATGTAAATAGTGTAAATTGACATTCCATTTCAGTTTTTGAAGATCAATTTTTTCTTGGACCTGAAGAAGGCCGGAGTGTACTATGGTCGAAACGTCGTAAACATGGCAATAAAGATGAGGACAATAGTCCGAACAATGTAAATAGTGTAAATCGATATTCCATTTAATTTTTTGAAGATCAATTTTTTTCTTAGACCTGAAGAAGGCCGGAGTGTACTATGCTCGAAACGTCGAAAACATGCCAAAAAGATAGGGATAATAGTCCTAACAATGTAAATAGTGTAAATTGACATTCCATTTCATTTTTTGAAGATCAAATTTTTTCTTGGACCTGAAGAAGGCCGGAGTGTACAATGGTCGAATCATCGTAAACATGGCAACAAAGATGAGGATAATAGTCCTAACAGTGTAAATAATGTAAGAAGATTGATGTAAGAACTTTTTTTATGAATTTACAAGCGAACCTATCGATAAATTCCAAAATAAGCATCCGTGATGAGTAAAACTGATTTGTACAGATAAATGCGCCTTGTATTTAGTACTGCTTTATACCAACATCTCAAGAATTGTTTTTTTTTTAATCATATCACCCCGAGCAAGGCGGTATCGCCACTGATGTGCAGGGGGCTACGTAATAGTGAAAAGATTGGAAAAGAAAAAGAGAAAGCCGGAAACCACATCCTAAACAGGGAACAAGGGATGAGCCTCTTAACCTGTCCTGTTCAATAGACGTGGTGGAGTGTGAACCGGGCAATAGGTAGATATATCTATCTACTCCAATTGAAAAAACAAAACAAAAAAACAAATTGAGAAGATTGGAAAAGAGAAAGCCGGAAACCACATCCTAAACAGGGAACAAGAGATGAGCCTCTTCACCCGTTCAATAGTCGTGGGTGGAGTGTGAACCGGGCGATAGATAGATCTATTTACTCCAATTGAAAAAAAAAAACAAATTGAGAAGATTGGAAAAGAGAAAGCCGGAAACCACATCCTAAACAGGGAACAAGGGATGAGCCTCTTAACCTGTTCAATAGACGTGGGTGGAGTGTGAACCGGGCGATAGATAGATCTATCTACTCCAATTGAAAAAAAAAAACAAAGTGACAAGATTGGAAAAGAGAAAGCCGGAAACCACACCCTAAACAGGGAACAAGGGATGAGCCTCTTAACCTGTTCAATAGACGTGGGTGGAGTGTGAACCGGGCGATAGATAGATCTATCTACTCCAATTGAAAAAAAAAAAAAAACAAATTGTGAAGACTGGAAAAGAGAAAGCCGGAAACCACATCCTAAACAGGGAACAAGGGATGAGCCTCTTAACCTGTTCAATAGACGTGGGTGGAGTGTGAATCGGGCGATAGATAGCTCTATCTACACCAATTGAAAAAAAAACAAAACAAAAACAAATTGTGAAGACTGGAAAAGAGAAAGCCGGAAACCACATCCTAAACAGGGAACAAGGGATGAGCCTCTTAACCTGTTCAGTAGACGTGGGTGGAGTGTGAACCGGGCGATAGATAGATCTATCTACTCCAATTGAAAAAAAAAACAAAGTGACAAGATTGGAAAAGAGAAAGCCGGAAACCACATCCTAAACAGGGAACAAGGGATGAGCCTCTTAACCTGTTCAATAGACGTGGGTGGAGTGTGAACCGGGCGATAGATAGATCTATCTACTCCAATTGAAAAAAAAAACCACAAAAAAAACAAATTGAGAAGATTGGAAAAGAGAAAGCCGGAAACCACATCCTAAACAGGGAACAAGGGATGAGCCTCTTAACCTGTTCAGTAGACGTGGGTGGAGTGTGAAACGGGCGATAGATAGATCTATCTACACCAATTGAAAAAAAAAAAAAAACAAATTGTGAAGACTGGAAAAGAGAAAGCCGGAAACCACATCCTAAACAGGGAACAAGGGATGAGCCTCTTAACCTGTTCAATAGACGTAGGTGGAGTGTGAACCGGGCGATCTATCTACTCCAATTGAAAAAAAAATTACTAAGTTTTAACTTAGTTAAAGTCGAAACGGCTTTTAGACAACCGAACAATTTAGTATATTTTAGTAAAAGAAAAAAACAGATACGGTAGAATAAATTAATAGAAAATCTGAACTTACCAACTTGCAGATAACATATTGAAAAAGTTGAAATTTCTATATATTTTTGAATTTTCATTTTTTCTGTGGGGGTTGCTTAAAAGTAACATTTTGCGGTTTCTTCTCGCTTCGTTGGGTTCTCTATGATTTTGTATATAGACTAGACTGACTAGCACCCAGTCAAAGCTTTATAACCCAGTCTACCCTACTATTAAAATCACAGCCTAGAGGAAAAATTATGGATTTATGCTTTTCCCAAGAGTATTAGCGCAAAAATGGACTTAACTGTCGAGGTCAAATCTGAACTCTGGTCACCTGTTTCCTTTTTTAATAATAATTATACCATCGGCAGATCCTTGAGGTGATATTTAGACTATCAAATATAATATATCAATTAAAAGCGATAAAAGTATCCGTTAAAATTTTGGTACTAAAACAAATAATAATTATTATTATTGTCATCTACGTAAGATTGTGCGTCAGGATGTGCGTTGTGGTACAGTGGAACAAAAAACCAGGGAGCCGTGTTCGAATTCCAGTTGAATCCATTGTATTCACTTACGCGCAAATACCCTTGGGAAAGGTATTAATCCGTCTCTTCCTTCCAGTTATGGGTTAAATAGCAGGACATATTGGGTTCTATAGCCTTGGTCGGTCAACCAATCTACCGCAGAAAGCAATGGCAACCTACTACGGGATAAACTTCTGCCCAGTCAGTCATGTCTCTTTCGAGACATGATCACCCAAAGTGTGTATCACGTATGGCACTTAATTCACTGACTGAATATAATAATTGAAATACTGATTAAGGCTTCTACTGGTCATAAAGTGGGGTATCTGTTTTATACTGTTATGAAGTAATAAACTGATCCCCCACTAATTACTACTTAATAATATAATACATCTTTTTTCTCTAGCCATGAGTCAAATAACAGGACAGATTGGGTTCTATAGCCTTGGTCGGCAACCAGTCTACCGCAGAAAGCAATGGCAACCTACTGCGGGATAATCTTCTGCCCAGTCAGTCATGTCTCTTTCGAGACATGACCGCCCAAGCGTGTTTCACGTATGGCACTAACTAACTGACTGACGTTAAATTTACTGATAATCTGACAAGTGTTTGAAACTAAACGGTTATTGTAATGTACCCACGACCTCATGCTTGTTATTGATATTGTCAAGTTACAGTTTTACAGTATCAAAAAGAGAAACATTTTCCCATAGCAATGAATAAAGTGGGGTCATTGATGGCGGTGACATGATTTCCGCTTTTGGGACTTTCACTAACCTCTGCTTCAGTCAATAATTCATATTCCAATTGAGATAATGTAACTGAAAAATATTTCCTGTATTGTATTTAAAAATAAAAGTAAATGAAATCTGTTCACTGGGTATGTTGCTTTATAGATTCTATAGCTGGAGAGTTTATGTAGCAACGTCGATGACACCCATTGTCAAAGGTCATTCATATACTAAGGCGGTCGTTCTCGGGATAAATTTATTATAATTCTATAGTTTGAATGGATTCACTAATATGACTGTTTGAATATATGGTATAGAAGAGACTGAGATAATAATTAAGTAAAGGCCAGGTTTTATTAACTACTAGCAGTATAGCCCGGCGTTGCTCAGGTGTAATGAAAGCTTTAAAACTAATCCATGGTCCTGGAGCTCAGACTCTTTGGACGTCGACACGAAAGACTAAAAAGCAATAGTTGTTTCCAGTTAAAGCTAAACCGTAGACTGAAAGAAAAATGAACGGATGTAAATCTAATTTTGATTTCCTGGTATCGATATCAAATAAATCTTTTCATCGTAAACTGAATTTTGAAGGCTAAATATGTCCTCTGAGTAAATGGTATCATGGCTAAGACTAAGAACTACAATTATACCTACTTAGAGCCAAGCCTGAAACAAAAACTAAAATGAAAGGGCTGAAAAAATACAGACATACAGGCAGATAAACAGACACACACACAAACATCTTGCCTTTTATATATATTATCAATTTTCTGCACTATTGTAAGAACTGTAACCTTGAAACTTCTGAATATCGTTTCTTATGTTTTTGTCTATGAGGGTATCAAATTTGATCAAAAATCGGGCCACTCCTTCTATAACCCGATTTTTTCGATTATCGATTTTCGATATTTATCGGGGGTACCTCGACACAAAACCTAGCTAAGAACACTCACAGACGCTTACAGTACAACTGTGTAAATTTTCAAGAAAATCGATTCAGCCGTTTCGGAGTCTATAGGTAACGGACACACACACACACACACACACACACACACACACACACACACACACACACACAGAGACAAAGTTCCATTTATAAATAAGTGTAGATATTTTTTTTTAAATTTTGTTGACTCCATAAGGTTAGACTTTTATTACAAGTGAACGATTATCATTTCTGTTCTTTTTGTATTTTGTCTTTGTCTTGATTTTTTTATTTTTTTTATTTTTTTGGCTTCTTTCAAACATTTCACCCCCTGATGTGCTGGGGGTTACATAAGAGAGTTGAAGTATTAGGTAGGAGGAGATTGAAGACAAAGCCGAACCAGCTACAGGGGATGAAAGAAAAAGGGTAAGAGAAGGGTGTGAACACAGGCATGAAGACAATTGCGAAGGTAGAGAAAAAGGAAAAGAACAAGATACACAGGATGATGTAGAAAGGACTGGAGTTGAGTGAATAAAAGATGAGAATTGACTTTGCATTTAAATTCCTGGAGGTTGTAGCCATCAGGAAGCAAGTATATGGAAGGGAGTTCCTCAGGCAGGAAGCACGAGTAAAGAAGCTGATGGAATAGAATTGTCGCCTGCATTTGGTTGATCTAACTCTAAAAGGGTGAGACTTTGTTGACAGTCTGGTTGTCAGAGTAAATTCTTGTGGAGTGGGTAACAGTGACTCAAGTTCGTCAGAGCAGAAGCCATGAAAATATTTATAGAAGAGACAGAGGGAAGCCACATGCCGACGATGAGAAAGTGGCTGGAGTCGAGTCGCAGCAAGGCCTCTGATTGGGAGGTTGTGAGGAGCATGGAACCACCTCTTAATTGCTGTTGTTCCCAGGTCCACCCTGAGCCGGAATGGTAGCACCTGTTAGGGTAACAGCTATGGGCAAATAGTTAACCCCCAAACTGGGGTCAAAACACTATGAAAGTATAAAAATACACTCTTATAGAAATATATACATAAAAATAGGCTTTTATAGAAAATATACATTTTTGCAGGAAAAAATATTCTCCGCAAAATATTTTTGAACACAAAACTAAAAGACATTTTCAGTTTCATAAAATAAAAAAGAATAAACAACAAAAGAATGTCATTAAAATCTGACCAAATCAACCTTCTCACTATAACTGAACATTAAAAAAATACCTTAAAACCCCACCTTTTTGGCATTAAATAACCCACAGAGTTAGAGATGCCGTTAAACAAAACACAAACTCAAACCCATATGGAATTTATTTTTAACTTGAATGTTTTATTATATATTAGTTTGTTTTGGGTATTCAGTCCCTCACCTATCATTTTCGTATTAAATATTTTTAGATATATTTAAAAAAAAAAAAAAAAAAAAAAAGAATAAATCAAAAATTAAAAAAAGAAAATCTAAACTTATTTATAAATGGAACATTGTCTGTCTGTGTGTGTCCGTTACGTATAGACTCCGAAACGGCTGAACCGATTTTCTTGAAAATTTATACAGTTGTACTATAAGCGTCTGCGAGTGTTCTTAGCTACGTTTTGTGTCGTGGTACAACCCGATAAATATCGAAAATCGATAATCGAAAAAATCGGGTTATAGAAGGAGTGGTCCGATTTTAATCAAATTTGATACACTCATAGACAAAGACGTAAGAAACGATATTCAGAAGTTTCAAGGTTGCAGTTCTTACAATAGTGCAGAAAATCGATAATATATATATATATAAATGCATGATGTTTGTGTGTGTGTCTTTTTATCTGCCTGTATGTCTGCATTTTTTTCAGCCCTTTCATTTTAGTTTTTGTTTCAGGCTTTTCTCTAAGTAGGTATAATTGTAGTTCTTAGTCTCAGCCATGATACCATTTACTCAGAGGACATATTTAGCCTTCAAAATTCAGTTTACGATGAAAAGATTTATTTGATATTGATACCAGGAAATCAAAATTTCACTTACATCCATTCATATTTCTTTCAGTGTACGGTTTCGCTTTAACTGGAAACAACTATTGCTTTTTAGTCTTTCGTGTCAACGTCCAAAGAGTCTGAGCTCCAGGACCATGGATTAGTTTTAAAGCTTTCATTACACCCGAGCAACTCCGGGTTATACTGCTAGTACTGTATATAAAACAAATATTCTATATCATGGGTATTTTTTCCGTTTTTAGGTCCTCCAGCGAATATGTGATATTATGATATATGTGCGATTGTAAGCTGATGGACAAATGTTTGTGGCGAATGTTCATATTGTAATGAGTGATTGGGTCGTGAATCTGATTAGCTAGGCCTATGATAAAAAGTGTTAACCAGCCTCACCCAAAATGAATGCATACAGCATTAACAAATATTCATTCCCATACGGGATTGGAATCAGGAGATAAGTATAAGGTTCATTATTTCAATGATTAAACATCAAAATACTGATTTTCTCTAAATGAATCTAAACAGTCCTTCTCATATATAGATATTTCATTCAATTTAGAAGTAAATATGTTCTCAGAAAAAGACATGTCACCACAAAAAAAAAAAAAAAAGAGAAGAAAACTTAGACACACACTGATGTGCGAACGCTTGACATACGGAAACCAACAAAGGGACAATGCATTTGTAGCCGTAGTGAGCTGGTTAATTTTATTTGGTTCGGCCTTGTGTCAGACATAACCGAACTCATATAGCTTACAGGTTTTATGCAGAATTATCAGAAGGTTTTCATCTGAAGGTTGGTCGTCGTTTGCGGAATTGTGTGGAATAATAGTGTAAGAATAAAATATACATTTTTCATGTTAAAATAGAAATTTATTAAAAGGAAAGATTAACACAATTTGTAGAAGTTAATGTGCAATTAGAAACATTATTAAGAAATTATAGAGTTCGTGTTCAATGATAAACTCATGGGTATCAAGATTTGTAGAAAATGTTCATAGTAGTAATTGTTGAAAGAGTATATGTGTACGTACATACGTATGTATGTATTCAGTAGGTATGTCTTTGAATGGAGAAGAAGAATTAAAAGGTATCAGGACACGAGAAAGAAGAAGAAAGAGAACAAGGTGCGACCTTATAAAATGATTTACATTCCCCAATGAGTCCTGCGTTTAATTAATACAACCAGTTTTGCATACAAAATTCAATTTCTTTAAATTTCATGAATTTAAGTTAAGTGGTGGGTAACAGATGCAAAAGAATATTTTGCCAAGATGTTTTTAAAAAATAATAATTAAAAAAATAATTTCATTCATTTGTGAATAAGTCCTGAAAGTTTCATTAAAATCTGACAATTATTTGATTTTTGCAAGAATTTTCAAACTGAACTGCTTTTTAAATTGAAACGCTTAGAATTTATGAACTCTTCTCCTCCAATATGAATTATGCAAACTCATCCCAAATCGGGTAACTTGTAGATCAGGGTTCGAACCTTTGATGTGCACAAAAACTTTTCGGATAAATGTACAGGGTTCGTCAAAAAACAACTACAATTATAATTTTGGGTGGTCTATTGTGCACTTTTATGCATTTCTCCAAGACGCTTCACTCAAATACTCAACCAAAATCGAGTCACTGGTAGACCAAGGTCTGATGCTTTGATATGCAAAACAAAAATTTTAATTGACACACAGGGTGCGGCAAATATTAATGGAAAATGTTGCTTTTTGCGATCGTTCATTTCTCCGAAATGTTCAGTTGTATTCCAACAAAAATCTGTTTTTTTTTTAACTTCTGCTTTATCATATGCCATACCAATTTCACATTTTCTACAAGGTGCCAACCCCTTCGACGTTTCAGGGACAATGCATTCACTTCTGCATCATAATGTCATCACATCACATTACAGGCTCCCGTTACACCCGCCCCCGTTCTTCCAATTGTACATACATCATTACCGTTTATTGGCAAAATTGACCAAGCATGAATCCTGTTTTATAAATACAAGAAAAACTAATACTTACTTCACGTTTTTTTTTAACTTACGCATCACGGCAACCTCATACAGGAGTTTTTTGACTTTACTATTTCAAAATAACCACTAAAAACTCCAAGCAACGCCGTGCTATACAGCTAGTCCTTTATAACGATTTGGTTACCCGCTAAAGAAAATCAAAACAACCTCGATATAGACAATAAAATAATCTATAACCTATGCCGGTAGCAAACCGCTTGCATACGGACAGGAATTGAGTTCAGCAGATATCATTCCGTCAGTTAAGTGCCATACGTGATACGCGCTTAAGCGATCATGTCTCGAAAGAGACATGACTGACTGGGTAGATGATTATCCCGCAGTAGGTTGCCATTACTTTCTGCGGTAGACTGGTTGCCAGCCAAGGCTATAGAACCCAATCTGTCCTCTTATTTAAGCCATGGTAGGAGGGAAAAGAGACAAATTTTATTAATATATTAATAAGTATTAATTAGTGGGGGATCAGTTTATTACTTAATAACAATAGAAAACCAACCCTCACTTTATGACCAGTAGGTTTATTTATTTCTCCAACTATTATATTCAGTCAGTCAGTCAAGTTCCACATGTGATACACGCTTACGCGATCATGTCTCGAAAGAGACATGACTGACTGGGCAGAAAATTATCCTGCAGTAGATAGTCATTATTTTCTGCGGTAGACTGGTTGCCAACCAAGGCTATAAAACCCAATCTGTCCTGTTATTTAAGCCATGGTAGGAGGGAAAAGAGACAAATTTTATTATTATATTAATAAGTATTAATTAGTGGGGGATCAGTTTATTACTTAATAACAATAGAAAACCAACCACTCACTTTATGACCAGTAGGTTTATTTTTCCAACTATTATATTCAGTCAGTCAGTTAAGTGCCATACGTGATACACCCTTTTGTCTTTCGAGACATGGCTGACTGGGCAGATGATTATCCCGCAGTAGGTTGCCATTACTTTCTGCGGTAGACTGGTTGCCAGCCAAGGCTACAGGACCCAGGATCTCTATTACAATACCGTCTAGTCCTGTGGCTTTATTTCTATTTAATTCGTCAGTGCAGCTTCCATTTCGGTTTTTAATATTTCTGGTCCGTCAGTATTTCCGTGTATTGTCGGTTGGTCTCTCTTGTTGTGGAAGAGGTCTCCGA
Organism: Ascarosepion bandense; assembly: GCA_037127315.1. Classification (NCBI taxonomy): domain Eukaryota; kingdom Metazoa; phylum Mollusca; class Cephalopoda; order Sepiida; family Sepiidae; genus Ascarosepion; species Ascarosepion bandense. The sequence continues at coordinate 657,579 of JBBBDQ010000496.1, forward strand.
TATATTCGTCCTATCACTGATGTATTTTTTCTTTCTCTTATATGAGCGTTCCGTCCTTAGATTTTATGCATTCTTTTGCTGAGCATGCCTTTTGCCTTGTTCTCTTATTTTTTTATGCATATCAGCTTTATCTCCGGATCGATTTGAAGTTGGTTACCTTTTAGATGTGTGTCTCTCTTTCGCTGCTCCCATCTCTCAGTCTCTGAAGCTGTGAAGTCATTTATATGTCCTTTTGAATTTCGCACTGGATCGCTAAGTCCTTTCAAGTCTTACAAGTCGCTTCCATTGGTCAAAAATTATTTTAACACCTCCTTTCGAAATCTGGTTTCGTCTTTTTCGTTAAGCACATGGTCAATTCTTTTTCTATTTGGGAAAACCAGGATTTCACACATCGTTGTGAATTTGTGTAAAAGTGAAGAAGAGAGTTGATTTTAATTAATATCTTATCCGCTTCAGCTTCTCCATGTCCATAATCGTCTTGAACCCATTTCTCTCCGCGGTTTCCTAGTCCGAAATTGAGGTATTATGGTTGTTGGTTGTTTTGTTTTTATGGCATAACAACCTCGGTGGGTCATTTATTGCCAACTAAATTTTTTATTTATTTATTGCTGGTAATAACTTTTTCTTTCAACAATCTATTGTGGTTTTTATATAAGTTTTGTGTTTAGTAATACTTTTTTCTTTTTCGAGTATCAAGATTCATTGGGATTTGTTTTTAAGGCCAGGGTCCCCAAGTCTTACCCTTGTTATTTAACCCATAACTGGAGGGAAGTGACGGATTAATATCTTTCCCAAGGGTAACAGTGCTTAAGTGAATGCAGGGTATTCAACTGGAATTGGAACTTGGCTCACCGATTTCTCTTTCTGAGCCGATATCCACTGCACCACGACGCACATCCGTCACTAAACACTTACAGCACCTGGTATTCCAAAGCGGTCACCCATCTAAATACTGACCAGGCTCAACGTTGTTTAATTTCGGTGATCGAGCGAGAACCAGTGTATTCGACGTGATATGGCCGTAAGCCAGGTATTATGGTGTTTGTAGTAAGAATGTGATAGCTTGGTGCAAGGGAAAGTCTGTATAGTCTGCTTGGTTCAACGAATGGGGGGATAGCTAAGTTAATATAAGGTAGATGAAGACCAGCCTTCCTCAATTCCTATTTTTGGCCTCGTGTCACATTTCTTGCATTTTTTACAAGAATAAAACGACGAAACTGAAATGGTCGAAACTTTCTACTGCAACTTTTTACTGATCCAATTTCATTCAAATTTTTGACCTTTTCGGTCTTGTCAGCCAATCACCTGATGAAACCCAAATGGTCGAAACGTTGGTAGCGTAACCGGCTGATCTTCCCTACCTAAATAAAGAAATGCTTAAATCCTCATCTTCTTTTAAACATGCATTGAGTACTTTCTACTGTAACTTTTTACTGATCCAATTTCATTCAAGCCTGACCTATAACTGTTTGGTATATATAGTCATCCGCAGACAGATCTGTTTCGCTGTATCACATCTCATCAGTACGGTTAGACATCCGATTGCTTTTACCCAGGATTGAAACCCGACCGAATTGGCGTCAGTCGGCGATTCTACCTCTGAGCTATGTAAACTTTTAGTGTGTGATATACCATGTAAACATACGCCAGTAGTTAAAGTGTTCTAATTCATTACTGAATGAACGATGCGTAGATGCTAGAGTAGCTCCTGTTTTTTCAAAGTCTACCATTCTTCCAGAGTGCTTAATCGGGATGTGAAAACGTGTGTATATATATATATATATATTAAGAAATAATGATTTCAAAAATAATTTCATTCATTTGTGAAAAATGTTTTGAAAACTTCATTAAAATCCGACAATTACTTTATTTATGCAAAAAATTTTAAATTAATGTGTTTTTCACTAGAAAAAAAGATGTTCGTAATATCTATATTACCACATTATCCATAGTTTGGTCACACGCTGACGTAAAAAAAAATTAAAATAAAAAAATTTTTCAAAAATTTCGAACGTGTTAATTTAAAATAAAATAAAATAATTAAAATACTTTGATCTTTCCTCTTAAAAATTCTGACGGAAAAAACTTTGTTTTTATTCATTTTGGGGCCTTTTTCTTCATTCTACGCTGTTTTTTTAAATTTTTTATTTTCTGTGGTACAGTGGATATCGGCTCGGAACGAGAAACCGGGGAGCCGAGTTCGAATTCCAGTTAAATCCATTGTATTCCCTTACGCGCAAATACCCTTGGGAAAGGTATTAATCCGTCTCTTCCTTCCAGTTATGGGTTAAATAACAGGACAGATTGGGTTCTATAGCCTTGGTCGGCAACCAGTCTACCGCAGAAAGCAATATAATCTTCTGCCCAGTCAGTCATGTCTCTTTCGAGACATGATCGCCCAAGCGCGTATCACGTATGGCACTTAACTGACTGACTGAATATAATAATTTAAATAATGATTAAGGCTTCTACTGGTCATAAAGTGGGGTATCTGTTTTATATTGTTATGAAGTAATAAACTGATCCCCCACTAATTACTACTTAATAATATTATACATCTCTATTTTTCTCTAGCCATGAATCAAATAACAGGACAGATTGTGTTCTATAGCCTTGGTCGGCAACCAGTCTACCGCAGAAAGTAATGGCAACCTACTGCGGGATAATCTTCTGTCCAGTCAGTCATGTCTCTTTCGAGACATGATCGCCCAAGCGTGTTTCACGTATGGCACTTAACTGACTGACTGAATATAATAATTGAAATAATGATTAAGGCTTCTACTGGTCATAAAGTGGGAGATCGGTTTTCTATTGTTATGAAGTAATAAACTGATCCCCCACTAATTACTACTTAATAATATTATACATCTTTTTTTCTCTAGCCATGAATCAAATAGCAGGACAGATTGGGTTCTATAGCCTTGGTCGGCAACCTGTCTACCGCAGAAAGCAATGGCAACCTACTGCGGGATAATCTTATGTCCAGTCAGTCATGTCTCTTTCGAGACATGATCGCCCAAGCGTGTATCACGTATGGCACTTAACTGACTGAGTGGAGATACCTACATTAATGATTATACACGTAAAATAAAATAAAATTAAGTCCTTCCAAGTCTTATCTGAAAAATCGGATTCTTTGATCGGATTCTATTGATGACACTCCCAATATTTGCTTACAAACATGTTACAACAAATAATTAAACATTAAAGCATCACTTCAGAAGGAAAAAAAAATATTTTCTGCTCCATCTTCTTGCCTGAACCAGTCCTGCAAGTTTTATTTGAAAATCAAGTGTTCATGACTCAAATATAAGAAATAACCCAGACAGCCTTCAAAAACTTAAAATAACAATGCAACCACATAAAGTTATGAGTCTCAGAAATATATTTAGCATTTAGGGGCTACCGTAGTTAACAGGTGCAGGCCAAAAATAAAATAAATAAATAAAAATTATGACCTTCACATGTGTTGAGTTTAAATAAATTCAGCCGGGCCTATATATTTTCCCAAACTATATATGCGCGCTGTGGGCACCTCGTCGTAGTACAATGGTTAGCAAGCCTGTCTCGCTAGAACTAGTTACAATTGAATAGTGAGTTCGATCCCGATTGGGTACCCTATACTTTCGGTCTTGTGCCACATCTAAGCAGCGCTTAGAAAATCACCTATATATGTGCGTTGTGGTGCGGTGGATATAGGCTCCGAATGAGAAATATGAGAGACGAGTTCGAATTCCAGTCGAATTTGTTGCATTCACTTACGCGAAATTATTCCGTCCCTTTTCCCTCTAGGTATGGGTTAAATAGCAGGACAGGTTGGGTTTGTGGTCTTAGTTGGCAACCAGTCTACCACAGAAAGTAATGGTAACCTACTGCGGAAAAATCTTCTGCCTAGTCAGTCATATTTCGAAAGAGACATGATCGCCCGAGCGTGTATCACGTATGGCAACCCTCGGTCACAATGACTTGCAAGTTTGTGCTAGCTCAGCCCCCTCAAATATTACATTCTACCCAATTTCACTTACATTTCAGTCACTTGGGTCAACCGTGGTATGGTTTTCGGGCACTTTCCCAAAGCGTTGCAGGCTGGGATTGCCTTCTTCAGACGGACAACATCGAAACAATTCGACTCTGGTGAGATCTGAACTCGGGCCGAATGGTCAGAAAGCCAACGTTCTAACCACTCAGCGCCCATATGTACATACATGTATATATAGACACCTATATGTATACCCCCACATATACATATGTGTGTGTGTGTGCGTGAATATATATATTTGTTAAAAACGACCGACAAGAAAGATTTTATTAATGTTTTATTTAATTTTTCCAGTATTCTTACATGTTTCCTTTTTGCTGCAGATAAGGAATATAAAAATATTCCATAATTTTCGACTTTCCAATCGCTTTCAGCCTCTTCACAGGCCATTTTGAAGGATGTTATTTTTCCAGTGTTGTTACGTCCTCATGTTTGACTGTAATGTAATTTTTTTGGAACATATTCAGAAGTTTCAAGGTTGCATTTCTTACAATAGTGCAGAAAATTGATATATATATATATTTAATCATTTCACCCCGAGCAAGGCAGAAACGCCGCTGATGTGCAGGGGGCTACATAAATGTAAAAAAGATTAATTAGAAAAGAGTGAGGAGTACAAGGTAGTTAGGAAGGAACAATAGAAAGCTGAGAAAGCAGGTGCAATGACAGATACATAGGTGGAGAGAAAGGGAAGGTTATACAGGGGAGGGGAGAGAGCTAGAGTCCAGTGGTTAGTAGATGAGTATTAACTTTGCATTTAAATTTCTGGAGGTTGTAGCCGTCAGGAAAGCAGGAATACGGGAGCGAGTTCCACAGGCTGGAATTGTCGTTTGCATTTGGCTAACCTGACTGTGAATGGGTGGGACCCAGTTGCCAGTCTGGTTGCACGGGTAAACACCTGTTGAGGAGGCATCAGTGACTTAAGCTCATCCGAGCAGAAGCCATGAAAGTATTTATAGAAGAGACAGAGGGAGGCCACATTTCGACGATGGGAAAGTGGCTGCAGTCGAGTCGCCAGATCAGTACCTATCACATTACAGACTCTCCTTTGGAGCTTGTCAAGAACACTGAGGAGAACGGCAGGGGCACCTGACCATAAATGGCAGCAGTACTCCATGCACGGACGGATATATATATATATATATATATATATATAAGGCAAGATGTTTGTGTGTGTGTCTATTTAGCCGCCTGTATGTCTTTATTTTTTTCAGCCCTTTTATTTTAGTTTTTGCTTCGGGTTTGGCTCTAAGTAGGTATAATTGTAGTTCTTAGTCTTAGCCATGATACCATTTACTCAGAGGACTTATTTAGCCTTCAAAATTCAGTTCACGACGAAAAAACTTATTTGATATCGATACCAGGAAATCAAAATTTGACTTACATCCGTTCTTTTTTCTTTCAGTCTACGGTTTCGCTTTAACTGGAAACAACTATTGCTTTTTAGTCTTTCGTGCCAACGTCCAAAGGGTCTGAGCTCCAAGACCATGGATTAGTTTTAAAGTTTTCATTACACCCGAGCAACGCCGGGCCATACTGCTAGTATATATATATATATCTGTAAATTCAGATAAAACTTAGTGGGGAAATAACCATTTTCAACATGTCATATATATATAATGTTTTCTAGTTACCGTGTAAAACGCTCGTTCGAAGCGGTTACTAGATAGAACACACTCACTGCTGGCGTTATTTACATTTCGTAAAAACATTTAAACGTTATGAAGTCAGCCTTCCTTTGATGTGTGCCAATGGCGGCTGAATATCCGACTATTATCAAATCAGTTGGATTACAGTCCTGGTTTGAGGAAAACGGTTAATCTAACCGCACTTAACTGTGATACAGCAAAACAGGCCTGTCTGCGGATGTTATATATATATATATATATATATATATATATATATATATATATATATATAAATAAAATGAATTGTTTGAACATTATTTTTTATCGATACTCGTATTTAAGTAGATATTCTGTTTTTAATGAAACAGTATTATATATTTATTTCTACCGGCCTGATTATTTACGATAAATTTTTATTACGAAAATGTGTGCCATTCGGCAGGATTCGAACCTGAGACCCCTATCTATATAGGGGTAGCTACCATTTGATCTGGTAACGTCTTAGACCTCCCGACCACGAATAGCCTCCAGTCTAAAAAAAACAAACAAACAAACAAAAAACATAATATCTACTTAAATACGAGTATCGATAAGAAATAATGTTCAAACAATTCATTTCAAATTGTCGGTTGCTTATAACCAAGTTTCGTTAAAATTCGTTGATTTCCGTAATTATATATATATATATATATATATATCGTTCATTCAGTAATGAACACTCTCAGTTACTGGCATGTGTTTACAGTGTATATAACACGCTAAAGTTCGCCTTCTTCTACCGAGCGCCCATGGCCCAGAGGTAGAATCACCTACTGATGTCAATTCTGTGTCGGGTTTCAATTCTGGCCAGAAGCAAACGGATGTATAATCGCACTGATCAGCTGTGATACAGTCAAACAGATCTGTATGCCGATGACTATTATATATATATATATATATATGTGTATGTGTGTGTGTGTGTGTGTGTGTGTGTGTGTGTGTGTGTATGTGCGCGCAATTTATACTCCCACAGCTTCTTTTCTCGTACTTCCCGCCTGTTAAATTCCCTTCCACATGATTGCTTCCCCGACAGCTAGAATCTCCAGAAGTTTAAATGTAAGGTCAATAGACACCTAACACATTAACTTGCATCCATTCTCTCAAACCCTCTTCCCATCTACCCAACCCTCAGCCTCGGTATCCTTACCCGTCTATCACCCTCCTTCTGACCTTTCCTATATCTAACCACTCTTTCTCTTTACCTTCCCCTATATAACCCCTTGTGCAATAGTGGCAGTGGAATGCCTTGCTTGGAGTGAAATGATTAAAATTATATATATACATATATATATATATACACACACAATAAAATATATGTTGCCCAAATAATATATATATATATTTTGTATTTGGGCAACAATCTTTCTTTTATGCAGGTTTCATTAAAAATGACAGACAAAATATTGTCATTGAATTTTTATATAGTTTTTCATGTGTTCTGATGATCTTTTTCTTTTCAGAACTCATATAATAAAAGCATTGTCCAAATGTTTTGTATTTTCGAGCGCTTTCGGCTATACTTTTAGCCATTATCAAGAAGAACATTTTTTTATTTTAGTTGTAAATAAATGTTGTGTAAAGTGTATCCATCTAGTCTCATGTACATGTTAATTTCCAAACACGGTTAGCACATTATTACCGTGTTCATAATTGATGTTATTAAGTGTAGGATTTCTCTTTTTTATTAGTATTGCCTCCATTATTTTTAATCTTCTTTTGCATGTAGATAATGCATTGTCAATACACATAATAGCATCATCCATATTCAAAGAAGATTATATATATATATATATATATATATATATATATATATATATATATATATAGGTTTCATTGAATAATGTCGACAAGTTCTGTCTATTTATTTTGTGTAAGATCCGTTCGTATGATAGTGTTGTCATGGAAAGACGACAAGAAATCGCAATAATTGTTGTCGTCTTTCCATGACAACACTATCAAGCTAATCAGATCATACGAACGGATCTTACACAAAATAAATAGACAGAACTTGTCTATATTATTCAATGAAACCTGTATTATTGAAAAAATGCTGCCAAAATACTCACAATATATATATATATATATATATATATATATATATATATATATATAATGCACTCATTATGATTGAGCTCTCTAGAGAAGAAAATTTTAAAAACAGTTTTCACTTCTGCGATATATGCATTACTCTTCAGAAATGAATTAAGTTCCTTCGGTGACTGGCGTGTGTATACACTCCTTATATACAACACGTTAAAATTTCCCTTCTGATTCCATGTGCCTATGGCTTAGAAAGTAGCGACTTCGACTGACACCAAATCGGACCAGTTGCGATCCCGGCCAGAAGAAAGTGGATGTGTCTAGCCACACTGATGAGCTGTGATGTAGCAAAACAGGCTTGTATGTAGATGACTAATATATATATATATATATATATATATATATTAGTCATCCACATACAAGCCTGACTGTATTGAATTGTGTGTGCGTGTGTGTATCTATCTATATATATATATATATATATATATATATATATATATATATAATTCATTACAGTATTTATTACTTACCAGTTTTATAAATAAACATGAAAACCAGTTTCTCTTTGTTTTATTCATAATTATGTCAAAAATATCTAGAACTATACGAGAGCAAGAAAATTTAAATGAACATTGTTGGGTGCGTCGGCTATACTTGCAAAACAGCCTTGTGCCTAGCATAATACCGAGCCCACAACATTTGAAAGTATTTGAAGGTTGATTAAACTTTAAAAGAAGGATAAAAAGGTCTCATTTCTATTAATAAATGTAAATTTATTAAACAAGAATTAACATCAATTTTTGTTATTTATGATAATAATGAAATAATGTTTGCTTGAAATTTCTTCATAAAGTTTTACTTGAATATGTGTATTTTAGAATCCAGTTTTTTTTTATGTGTAAAGAAATCCTTTACTGAGGAAAAAATAAGTCTAAGTTTCGTTGTGAGCACAACTGAAGTCGGCAAAATGATGTTTCACTTTTTTGTTGCCGACAAGTAAATAATGAAAACGGGGAATCAATTAATGCAGTGTGAAAGAGAGGGTGAGAAAATGCATGTCACCTGCACCTGGCGTCTAATCAGACGATTAGTGACTGTCTGTGAAGTTATTTCTTTGTTGTCAATACACGAGGAAGAGAGAGAAAGCGAGAGAGTAAGTAAATGCGAGAGAGTAAGTAAATAAAGTAAATTGTCTGTAGAAAATCAGCAGGAGCCATATGATCCTGCTTTGTGTAGTGTCGGGCAACATGCCCGACCGATTGACCACTTGGCCGGTATTTATCAGCCTTCCCATGAAGGCAGAACGCGCAACAAGACCATTTTCAGCTGGGATTTCTGAGCCCTTAAGCTCGGCCAAAAGTTTCTCGTAGACACTACACAAAGCAGGATCATATGGCTCCTGCTGATTTTCTACAGACAAGGCTATCCCCTACGAGTGAGCCTAGTCTGGGTTTCTCCTGCCCGAAGGAAGTGAAGAAGACAGTTGTCAACAAGCCCGAGCTGAGACTGGTAGCTCTTTGGAGAAAAAGAAAGAAATAAGGCGTTTTTATACATTTCTGAAGAATAGAATCGTATCAACAGATAAGATTTTTTTTCTAACTCTTGATTGGTTAATAAATGAGAGATTGTATACATTTTGTTTTTGACGATATCCGCACATGATAACATTTGATGAACCGACTATGTTTTTTTTTTTGTTTTTTTTTGTTTTTTAAATCATTTCACCCCGAGCAAGGCGGAAACGCCACTGATGTGCAGGGGGTTACATAAATGTAAAAAGATTAATTAGAAAAGAGTGAGGAGTACAAACTAGTTAGAAAGGAACAATAGAAAGCTGAGAAAGCAGGTGCGATGACAGATACATAGGTGGAGAGAAAGGGAAGGTTATACAGGGGAGGGGAGAGAGCTAGAGGCCAGTGGTTAGTAGATGAGTATTGACTTTGCATTTAAATTTCGGGAGGTTGTAGCCGTCAGGAAAGCAAGAATACAGGAGCGAGTTCCACAGGCGGGAAGTGCGAGAGAGGAAGCTGCAGAAGTAGAAGTGTCGTCTGCATTTGGCTAACCTGACTGTGAATGGGTGGGACCCAGTTGCCAGTCTGGTTGCACGAGTAAACACCTGTTGAGGAGGCATCAGTGACTTAAGCTCATCCGAGCAGAAGCCATGAAAGTTACCAAAAACGTTTTCTATTGGTGAATGAATAAATGTATATACCTTTTTTCTAGGCTCATAGAAAAGTATAAAATATATATTTATAAAAATAAAAGTGTGTGTAAACTCGGATTTTCTGTGCAAGCAAATATTAAGAAATCCGACACATTTTGTCTCAAATTATTTTATACCTCAGTTTACTTATTTTAATATTCCATATTTTTTTAAATTTTTTATTTTCATTATTGTGACCTAGGATCAAGGAGGCTTAAACAATAGAAAGCAAAGAATTTAAATTAAAATTATTGTTATAGATTAACCCTGTTCCTATTCTTTTTGGAAAAGCATCAACTTGAAATTGTTTCTAAAATTATTCTAAAAATTCCTTGAAAATCCCCGATAGATTATTGATTGATGAAGAAATCTTGATTCGCAAATTTTTTATAATTTAGTAAGAATTTATAAATTTATGAACAAAAAAAAAAAAATTCTGGAGTTCCAACAATTTCAAATATTGCTGCTGCTGTTAAATTTTTACAACCTGAGCTAATATTTCCTCCATAAATTGAAGAATATTTGATTTCTTTCTCTATACGCATAAAAAGATTTATATCAGTCAAGGTTTAAATTCTCGTCATCACTTGTTTTCTATCTGTTATAATATAAAGTCTTGTTTAGGCACTCGCTGTGAGGTCTGTACAAAATATACTGAAGACTGACTCCAATGGTCTTACATTTATTTTGTAAAAATACAAAAATGAGTCACAAAGCCAAAAGGGAGAATAGGAAAAGGTTGGTCGTCTTCTGTCTTATAATTAAACTTAGCTAACCACAATCACTAACCCAAACAGACCACGCATCCTTACATCAAAACAACACTTTTTAGTAGGTTTCCAATGTTCAATCAATTTAGAGCAATAGCCTAATGTTTAACTAGCATTAAAATGCCACCTTAAATTTGCCGCACTTGCTCAACACAGATGCACAAGATTCACCCACTTTTTGCCAAATTCTGATGGAAGGAGCCGCTGCCTTTTTATCCTAATCTTGATTTGAGCTGATGCTTAATGAACAAGATCAATTGACAAGAGATAAATTCTCACCAACATAGAATTTTTTTCTGAAGTGTGGTCCATATCATGGCTTTCATAACACCTAGCAAGCAAAACGATAGAATACACTGTGTTCAGTAACCCAGAGGACCCTTTGAATCACCAGCCAGGTGAGTGATACCTCATCATTAGTGAGACATTTCAATCTGAGCATCCAAGGTCATATGGAGAGAGACTCTTGCTTCATAAGACGTAGCTCGCCTATCAAAACATTCTGAACAGAACCCCTTACTAACACCTGTGTGAATTTCATTGTACTACTAGATTGACAAACAGGTCTTACTCTGTTACTGTTCTTCTTCTATGTGCCCTGTCCCTTCAGGACGTAGGCGATCATGGATCTCCACGTCTCCCTATCCCTTGTGGCTCTTAGTATGTTTGCTCCTGTTGCTCCTGGCAACCCCCGTTTCGTTATCCACCTGATCAGACCCTGTAAATATGTTATCCGCTGCCTTCCTCTGTCTCTCCTTCCTTCTATCTGCCCAGTCAGTATCAGGTTCTCCAGGCTCTCCTTCCTCATTGCATGTCCCAGGAACTTCAGTTGTCTCTTCCTGATGCTCAGCATCAATTTCCTTTTTGTTGCCATTCTTTCTAACACTTCGTCGTTGCTTGTATGCTCAGTCCACGATATCCGTAGCATCCTTCTGTAGAACCACATTTCGGCCGCTTCCAGTTTTGTCCTCATTTTCGATGATATTGTCCAGCATTCACAGCCGTATTGAAGAACTGACATCACGTAGCAGTCTAGCACTCTTTTCTTCGTTTCTATTGAGATCTTCCTGTGTGTTAGTATTTTGCTCATCTTCTGGAACGCGTTCTTTGCCATGCCAATTCGCCTTCGGATCTCCGTGTCGCACTTTCCATCCCCTGTTAGAACACTTCCTAGGTACTTAAATTCTTGGACTTGCTTGATAACCGTAAATTATATTATAATAGTTTCTTTATTCACACCTCTTTCCTGTGAAACTCTCTTAGCTTCTTGCTTTTCTATCAGTTACAATCTTCAATAATAGAAAAATCAATCACCATTTTGTCTTCCTTGAAACTTGTTCTTTTATTGTTCTTTCTCTTAAGGAAAATCTTTTTATTCTTTTTCACTCCCAGAAACCCCTTGCATCTTAGTGGCATTATCATCTTGCTTGGGGGTGAAACAACTTGAAATAATGTCTTTATTTTGAGTTTATAATATTCTATGAATTTTCATGATAATTGTTCTAATGAGCTTTAACCTAAATCATCCCTGGGTATGACGATAAACTACATCTGACAGCAAAGCCTCTGATCAGGAGGTTTTGAGGAGCATGGAACCACCTATTAATTTCCATTGTTCCCGGGTCCTCTCTCCGACCCTGTGTGGTAGCAGCTGTTAGGGTCCCAGCTGTGGGTAAATTGTAAACCACCAAACTGGGATCAAATTATGAAAATATAAAAATACATTAAAAAAATAACCAGCAATATATTTTCATAGTCAAAAAATAAAAAAATATATATAACCACCAATATATTTTTAGAAAAAAAATGACCAAAGCTTAATAAAATTTTGGCATTAAATGACCCATGAGGTGTTTATATGCTGTTAAACAAACCAAAACAAACTTTAACCGAAAAACCTAAGAATAAAATTATAAATAAAAAATAATTTTTCTATACTTCTGAGATGAGGTAGCATTTACAATATTTATACTGTTCGAACTCATCTTTATTACCATAATTATGGCATTTCAGCTGGTGTACTCTTCAGCCTTCTTCAGTTGCTAGGACTTTTGAACCAAACCCTTTTCATTTCCCAAAGGACACATGGTTTAGTGCATAGGTTCCCAAGCTTTTTGCTGTGATTACCCCAAAATACAATTTCACTATTATCCATTACCCCAGTAAACAAATACCCGTAATATAGGAAAAGAAGTAATTATATTTTCATCCATCAAAAGCAAAGTTAATGGAAATTATTCAATACAATAGTACCAATCTATAATAATCAGAGGTATAGTAGCCGTAACCTAGCCATGATTCTTAATGTGAGTGTTGAGCTTGTATTGCCTGTGCCAGTTTATTTATTCTTGGCTTTATGACTGAAAGGGCTATTTGGGCATCGTTTGCCACATTGAGTCTGCTACGTTTCTTAGTCTTCATTCTAAGGACAGTGTAAAATTATAAGCTCTTTCCAAACCAAACATCCATTAACCGAAAAATATGGACTCATTACCCCACTGGGGTAATTTACCCCGGGGTTGGGAACCATGGCTTTAAGGGAAATATCCAGTTGCTATTATTTGAGGTACTTGTGTTTCTTTATTTTGCCAGCAATAACATTTAATGAAAATGCTTCAACAGCATTGACTTCATCTTCCACTCCATAAAAAACTGTTGACTACTTAATAGAATATCTACTTCACTGTCATGAGTAGAGTAGAGTGAGAGAGTCAGTTAAGTTAGTCAGTCAGTTGAGTGAAGTGAACCTTCGTTCGTCTTGTTTCGGTCGGTTCGGATTTGTTGATCTCCATTGTGTCACATTCGCCTGTCCCAACCAAAAAGGCTAGCTCTAAACGAAATAAAGCATCCTTTCAACTCATCCAAGTTGTGGAAGTTCATTCCTTATAGTTCAATCTTGTACCCCCAGCTTGAGGCTCCGACATTTTCAACAAACTCCCAGCAAACATCACAGCGTGGAGAACGGCCGCCGGAGAAAATGTTCGGACGGACCGTCAGTTGGGGTGTTACACTATAAAGATGAGGACAACAGACTGAACAATGTGTAACACTTTTTTTTTTGGGGGGGGGGACTAAAAATAAAGAAAAAAAAGGAGAAGTGGAAAAAGAGATAATAATTTAATTTTTTCCTTGTTTCTTTCTTCTCTGGCCACTAGCTACCTGAGAGATATGTTTAGACCACCTTGGGTGGTCTAAACATATCTCTCAAATAGATAAGATTTTTTATTACTTAAAGGCTCTTATTGCAGAAAATCAGAAGCCATTTTTGCGAGCGCCTGGTTCACACTCCACCCACGTCTATTGAACAGGTGAAGAGGCTCATCCCTTGTTTCCTGTTTAGGATGTGGTTTCCAGTTTTCTCTTTTTCAATCTTTTACTCTTTTCTTTATTCCAATTGGAGTAGATAGACTAAACTATCGCCCGGTTCATACTCCACCCACATCTATTGAACAGGTGAAGAGGCTCATCCCTTGTTCCTTGTTTAGGATGTGGTTTCCGGCTTTCTCTTTTCCAATCTTTTTACTCTTACGTAGCCCCCTGCGCATCAGTGGTGTTATCGCCTTGCTTAGGGTGATATGATAAAAAAAACAAAAAAAAAAACAAACTAAGTTTCTTCCTTATTAAAAAAATTTAACGACCACTGATAGAGACCACAGCCGCTTACGAAACAAACTTGTCTAAGGGCATGGTGGATTTTATGACCCTAGTGACAGCCACCTCCTGCTAGGAAAGAGAGACAAAATTTGTAGAAATAAAGTCTTCTGGTTCCTTGTGGAATTTTGCAACGCACATGATTTTCTTTTCGACTGAAGGTAGAAAATTTCTTATAGTGATTGAGATGATAAAAACAGATGCAAAACAGCCACACACCAAAAGCGAAAAAGCAAAAAGAGCGATAATTGAAATTTGACCGTTAGGTTGAAGCACACCTCTTGGATGGAAGTGGGAGGAACTTACACAGGAGAGAAAGAGACAAAGTTGATCATATGACCAATGAAAAAAATACCCCAGTGAATATCAGGAAGGTCAGAGGAACATTTTACGCCTCTCAATCGATAGTCGGAGGCACTCATACAAGAAAGCGGGAGATGAGATTGATCAGGTGATCAAAATGAGGATCCCTTATTGGTCATTTAAAAATGCTAAATGTACCCAAAGTGCATCACAACCACATTGAGACTCAATATAAGCAGTTGAGAGAGTATAGTTTGTGGTGATACCGACCGAGCAAAAGAGAGACCGGATGTTGGCTCTATGCCGATCAGAAAGCGAATGAATAAAAATAAAAATCATCTTAGATACAAAAACTACTATAATTTTTTAAAAATTCCTTCTTAATATGTCCATATTCCAGTATAATAAAAATGAAATCTCGTTCTGGCGTACCGAAAAAATATTTTTCTAAAGAATAAAAATTATTTTTATGAGAATCTTTATTCATTTATCTAGCGAATAAACATAAAATCACATATGAAAAACGACTTTAATTATTTTTAAATTCCATAATAAATATGAAGAAATGTTTGTTTGTGTGTTGTGATTTTGATTCTTTAAGTAATTCGATGAGAAATACGAAAGTAACTTTTTTGATAAATATTTTAAAAACTTCACCTCTGATCCCGTGTCTTGAAACTATTTTACTTTCATCGTTTAATTTTAGCAGTATTTACTTGGAAAACTGATGCTAAGTTATTTGTAAAAAAAGAAAAAATCTAATATGTATAAATATTCTCGTAAAAATAATTTTTATTAGTTTTTATTCTTTAGAAAAAATATTTTTTTCGGTACGCCAGAACGACACAACACATAAACAAACATTTCTCCATTTTTATTACTGGAATATGGACATATTAAGATGGAATTTTAAAATAATTAAAGTAGCTTTTCATATGTAATTTTATGTTTATTTGCTAGATAAATGAATAAAGATTCTCATAAAAATAATTTTTATTCTTTAGAAAAAATATTTTTTCGGTACGCCAGAACGACACAACACACAAACAAACGTTTCTCCATTTTTATTATACTGGAATATGGACATATTAAGAAGGAATTTAACCCTCTAGGGCCATTCGTATCATATTTAATACAGTATGAAAACAAGCCTTGAAAGAAATATTTTCCTGAAAAATTTTTTAAGGGAAATATTTTATAAATTTCAAATGAAAGCAGTACTGACTGCTCAGTCAATGAATACCAAATGTTTCCTTATAGGGAAATACCAAATGTTTCCTTATAAGGAAATACTGTATCAAATATGATACGAATGGCCCTAGAGGGTTAAAAATGATTATAGTAGTTTTCGTATCTAATTTCATGTCTATTCGCTAGATGAATGTATATTGTACAAAGATACTTGTAAAAATAAATTTTATTCATTTTTTTCCTGTAGAAAAAAAATTTTGAATACGTCACATGATACCTAACAAATTTTGGTGTACCAAAATGGCGGACTGAAATTTGGTGTACCGGCGAACCAAAAAAGTATTACCCGGTGTGGGGTGAGGATCTGCTTTCTTAGATTTTGGGAACTGGTGCAGGCAGATAACTTATCAGCAACCCTTTGTATTAGGATTATACTTTCAAGTACATCTACCTAATAACCTTAAAAAGTATAAACATGCCAATGCCTTCTCCAACACTGCCTTCCCAACCGCTTTTCCCTACACAGTTCAATGTCATGTTTCTGCAAGTGATGTTGGGAGGTCAAGGGTTGCTGGGTTTTTATTAGGGAATTCGTGTGGAGACCTGTGCCCTAACATAAGAGCTGGATTCCTGTCAAATCCAAACATGTTCTGTACCAAATGTCTTCAAACTGTGACAGGTTGCACAATCAACATTATGACACCTGTTAACACCACCCTTTTTCATAACCCCAGAGATTCGACCAGACCAACCATAGTGACAATGAAGAGAGAGAGAGAGAGAGAGAGAGAGAGAGAGAGAGAACACTAAATGATCATAAAGAAAGAGCGAGAAGGAACATTAAGAAAGAAAGAGAGAATGAACAGACAGAAAAAGAGAGCAGAAAGAGAGACAGAAAGAGAAAAGAAACAGGGAGTGTTTCTGGTTGTGGTTATATATATATATATATATATATAACTTATTTCTAAATGGAACTTTGTCTGTGTGTGTTCATTACCTATAGACTCCGAAACGGCTGAACCGATTTTCTTGAAAATTTACACAGTTGTACTATAAGCGTCTGCGAGTGTTCTTAGCTAGGTTTTGTGTTGAGGTACCACGATAAATATCGAAAATCGAAAAAATCGGGTTAAAGAAGGAGTGGTCCGATTTTAATGAAATTTCATACACTCATATACAAAGACATAAGAAACGATATTCAGAAGTTCCAAGGTTGCAGTTCTTATAATAGTGCAGAAAATCGATTATATATATATATATATATATATATATAAATAAAAGGCAAGATGTTTGTGTGTGTGTGTGTGTCTGTTTCTCTGCCTGTATGTCTGTATTTTTTTCAGCCCTTTTATTTTAGTTTTTGCTTCGGGTTTGGCTCTAAGTAGATATAATTGAGGTTCTTAGTCTCAGCCATGATATCATTTACTCAGAGGACTTATTTAACCTTCAAAAATCAGTTTACGACGAAAAAACTTATTCGATATCGATACCCGGAAATCAAAATTTGACTTACATCCATTTATTTTTCTTTCAGTCCACGGTTTCGCTTTAACTGGAA
>JBBBDQ010000496.1:680000-830000 GCA_037127315.1 Ascarosepion bandense
GTGTTAGTATCATCTGGTGGTCATGAGTTCGATCCTTGGACTTGGTAGTGACAAACCGAATTCCAACATGAAAGAACAATAATTGATTTCACAGGATATTTCGCAGCAGTCAACAAGATCATCCACGTCAGCCAATCTATGGACACCTGATGACTAGAGGGTACTTGGTCGAAACATTGTGTTTATTATAACACCTATATCAACCAAGATGAGAACAACAGTTCGAAGTTATTTCAAGATTATTGAAAATTACTCATCTCAGAAATAAATACAAATTATGACAAGTGGTACAAACCTACTAACATAATCCAGTTGTCAAAATCCATCTGACACTGAATATAAAAGGCTCCAAAAATACATCACTCAAGTCCTTCAAGACGGTGATGTAGTGAATATAGTAGTTAGTTAGACATGCGTTAGTATCATCTAGTAGTCATGAATTTGATCCTTGGACTTGGTAGTGACGAACCAAATCCAACATGAAAGAACAATAAATGATTTCACAGGATATTTCACAATTACATAATCCATATCAGCTAATCTATGGACACTTGATGATGAACAGAGGGTCAGTCAGTTAAGTGCCATACGTGATACATGCTTGGGCGATCATGTCTCTTTCGATCCATGACTGACTGGGCAGAAGATTATCCCATAGTAGGTTGCCATTGCTTTCTGTGGTAGACTGATTGCCGACCAAGGCTGTAGAACCCAATCTATCCTGCTATTTAACCCATAACTGGAAGAAAGAGACGGTATTTGCGAATGCGTGTAAGTGAATACAATGGATTCAACTGGAATTTGAACTTGGCTCCCCGGTTTCTCGTTCCGAGCCGATATCCACTGCACCACAAAGGGTACTTGGTTGAAATGTTGTGTCTATTATAATACCCATATCAACCAAGATGAGAACAAAAGTTCGAAATAAGTAATTTTCAATAATCTTGGAATTATCTCAGAAATAAATACAAAAAGTACAACAATGTCAAATAGAAAGTTCAATGGCTGACCAGCATATCAATATAAGTAGACACACCAGTCTACCAATTGGTGTGTGTACTTAAATTTATATTTTGGTCAGTCTATGAACTTTCTAGCCAATCTTTGCATCTGGAAAGTATGTTAACAGAGGACGAAAAATGTTACACTAAAGTGTATAGGGCCAGCAAAAGACGCTCTTCAAAAGCTAAGCAAAGTATTAAGAAACAGGAAAAATTTGTTGGGAACAAAGAAACAAGTACTACTAACGCAATACTAGTTCTCCTATATGGCAGTGAATGCTGAGCAATCTTTTCATAGAAATGTGGTTCTACAGAAGGATGCTGAGAATAAGTGACAAGAAAGTTTTAAAGAAAATAGAAGCAAAAAGGACACTTATACTTAACATCAGAAAGATAAAGTTGATATTTTGCAGGCACATAATGAGAAAAGAGGGCTTGGAAAATTTGACACTCACAGGATATGTATTGCGGGTGAGAGGAAAGCAGTGAATAACTTACCAAATGAGCTTGTGTAAATGGTTGGCAGAACAGAGATTAGAAGAGATAGTGAAAAGATAAAATTTACTAAGAGCTTCAAAGGATAAGAAGTTGTGGAGAGCCATGATCATTAACATCTTGAAGGGATATGATCCCCACAAATATAATTGTAACAAGATGTAGTCTTGCTGAGCAAAGTGATTATGTGATGAAGCTTATTTTCACTGGTTGCTAAAGAACACACAAATAAAATTCTAAAATTACCAAAGACTATATATATATATATATATATATATATATAGCAAGAGATACTAGATTAGCAACTAGATCCCACCCTTTTACAGTGAAACCGATAAAATGCAACCGCAACTTCTACTCCAACAGTTTCTTTTCTCGCACTTCCCGACTGTGGAATTCTCTTCCACATGACTGCTTCCCCAACGGCTACAATCTCCAGGAGTTTAAATGTAAGGTCAATAGACACCTAATAAACTTCCATTCTTTCAAACACTCTTCCCACCCACCAAACTATCTATCACCCCCCCTTCTAACATTTCCTATATCTAACCACTCTTCCTATTTACTTCCCCCTATGTAGCCCCAAGCACAATACTGGCAGTGGAATGCCTTGCTTGGGGTGAAATGATTAAAAAAAAATTTATATATTATTTATATTAATGCATGTTACATTAAATAATATAGACAAGTTTTGTCTATTTTATGTAAATTTTTTTTTCATATTCTCTGATAAGCTTAATAGGATTATCATTAAATGAAGAAAGAAAATTACAATATTGATACATTATTTTTTTTAATAGTCAAATCTAAGCTTTTAGCTTATATAAGCCATGTTCAAAGATGTCAAATTACATTACAAACATTATAAACATGGACAAACAATAATGAAAAATTGTTTTTGTTTACATGGAAGATTTCCAAGCAACAACAAACTTGTGCATTTAAAATGCTTGGAGCAAATGTTGCATCACAGCTTGTGATATCACACATGACCAAGCGAGAGCGAAAACAAGAAATATTAAATATGGGAAGCCATTGGAATAAACAAATGGCTTCTGTTATTAATTTTAGGCATTTAAGGATATTCGTGGAGATTTCATAGTTTATCTTGTTCAGGTTAGGTTTCAACTGTTTTATGAATATAGCTTCGAGAGTTTTTAGTTTTCGTTTATTGTTTTCAGGTTTAAGTATAGTTTTCAACTAGGTTTTTCCGGAATTGTGCATGTGGCCAGGCATACATGTTTTCTTTCTTCATTTAATGATAATGCTATTAAGCTTAGAGAATATGAAAAAAATTTACATAAAATAAAAAAATGCTGCCTAAATACACACAATATATATAACTCTCACAACAGACCTCAAGTGGAATGACTATATAGAATCCATAGCTAAATCTGCTGCTAAGAAAGTCGGTTCTGTGTAGGGCCAGGAAGTTTTTTTTCGTCTGAAAACAATCCTGCATATATATAAAAATCTACCATCCGCCCATGCATTGAATACTGCTGCCATATCTGGTCAGGTGCTCTTGCTATCCACCTAGGTGTTCTTGACAAGATCCAGTGTAGAATCTGTAGTGTGATAGATCATGACTTGGCTGCTTGGATACAGTCATTTTCTCACCGGTGGCTTCTCTGTGTCTCTCCTACAAATATTTTCACGGCTTCTACTCCGATGAACTTAGCTCACTGGTGCCCCCTAAATATAAATTTACTCGAACCACAAGATTAGCAACTAGGTCCCACCCCTTTTACTATGAAACCAATAAATTGTAAACGCAAATTCTACTCCAGAAGCTTTTTTTCCCCCCTCACACTTCTCACCTGTGGAATTCCCTTCCATTTACTTGCTTTCCCGACAGCTACAAACTCAAAAAAATTTAAATGTAAAATCAATAGTCATCTCCTATCTCACTAACCTGCATCCTCTCTCTCATGCTCCTTTCTCCATCCACTCCACTCATCAGTATTCTCATCCTTCTTTTACCCACTTCCTGACACCCTCTATAACCTGTCATTCGTTCTCATAACTTTTCTCCTATGTAACCCCCTGCAAAACAGTGGCAATAAAATGGCTTGCTTGGGGAGATTATGATTTTTAATAATCCTATATATATAAAATCACATCAAACTCCATTTTTTTTTACATCAACTGCAATGTTGATTTTCTGAAAACAGTAAAAAACAAAACACTTGCATTATTGAAACAATAGTTCATAGCATTTTGTAAAGTGAATTTCAAAGACTAAATTCAGATATTTTTACATCTATTTATTCAACCAAATATCTGTACCATTTTACTTGAAATGGTAAATGTTGAGATGTAACTGTAAGTTACATGCTAAGAACACTCTTCTGGCTTCTTACTTCCAGTTAGCTCTTCAAAAATTTAAATGCAATATCAATTGTCATCTTATTTCCTGTTCTAACAGTTTCTTCTATTGCAAGTATGGAACTCTTCTAGCTTTCCAGTCGACATTGATCTTCAAATTTTAAATGCTATCTCAGTCGTTATCTTGTTTTCTTGTTCTCTCTCCTTAACTGTTTTCTTTTTCTCATATTAATATAAGTTCTAGGCTAACAGTTCCTTCTTTCACTTGTGGTACTCTCTGCTGGCTTCCAAGTCAACTTTGATATTCAAAAATTTAAATGCCATGTCAACTGTTATCTTCTGTCTTCTAAATTAATTTTCTTTTATTGTCCTCTCTCCTTCATAGTAGTTTTTTTCATATTCTCTAATACTCAGTAAGCTCTTGGGTCTTAGTGGCTTTATTGCCTTTTTTGAGATGAAATAGGTATAGTATAGCTTCTCAGGTTCGATCTTTAAAAATTTAAATGCAATGGCAATTGTTATCTTTCATTTTCTAAATTAATTGTTCTCTCTCCTTAATAGTTTTTTTTTTCACATTCTCTAATATTCAGTACCCCCCCTCTTGCATCCTAGAGGCTTTATTGCCTTGCTTGGGATGAAATAGGTATAGAAGGTAAATGCCAAGATGTAACCCTAAGTTCTATGCTAAGAACACTCTTCTGGCTTCTTGCTTGTCAGCGTTGATCTTCAAAAATTTAAATGCCATGTCAACTGTTATTGTCTGACTTAATTTTTTTTTTTTTTTTTCCTCCCTCTCTCTCTCTCATGTTTTCTAACACTCAGTAACCCCTTGTGTCTTTATTGTCTTGTTTGGGATAAAACAGGAGTGGACGGAGAAGGGAGCATGAGAGAGAGGATGCAGGTTACTGAGATAGATGACTATTGACTTTACATTTAAATTGTTGGAGATTATAACTATCTGGAAAGCAAGTAAATGGAAGGGAATTCCACAGGCAGGAAGTGAGAGAAAAGCTGCTGGAGTAGAATTTGCATTTACAATTTATTGGTTTCACAGTAAAAGGGTGGGGCCTAGTTGCTAATCTTGTGGCTCGAGTAACAGCCACAGAAGAGGATCACAGCCAAGATGTCCATCTTTCTGCTGGATCTACAAAATGATGCCCAACATTGATCTCATTTTGCTACAACATTCTGGCCAATTCCAAAACGCTTCCTAGACTAAGGTCAACTGCCAGGGAAGTGAGTTCCCTGCCTGATGCAATCAATGGCCACATGCCCATGATTGGTGTAAGTCTTAAAATTGAAGGAAATCAGTGGTGGTTTGTGTTGGAGAAATCTACTTGCTGAAGACATGCTATACATGAATGAATACACAATTTGGAAGGAATCTATCCCAAGACAACACCCAGTCCGAGGAATGATAGGGATAATGTTAAAATAGTTGCCGTTTTTCTTCTGTGAACTTTTAAAAATGAACTGTACTTTAATACCAAGAATGAATGAAATTTCAGGTCCAAACATCCAAGTTTATTAGAGACAAATCTTACTTGACAAAGTCACCAATTAAGGAAACATAAAAGGGTCTTTGGGTGCCTAGATTTGGTGTAATGGTTACCAAGCTTGCATGACTAGACCAATTATAACTGAATAGCAAGTTTAATCCTCAAGGGGTGTCCTATACATTTGTCCTTGTGTAACATTTAAGCTGTGCTTAGAAAAATCATTAGGGCACTTTGTAATGGTTAACAAGCTAAATAATAATAAGCTAAATTACAACTAAAAGAGTTTGACCCTAATAGGACGCCCTATACTTTCAGCCACGTTCAAGCTGCATTTAGAAAACTACTGTAGAAAAAAAAAAAAAGAAACAAAAAATTTGTATGATGCGTCCACATAGTCGATATTAGAAAGAAAAAAAAAAAAAATTTTTGGAGGCACAGTGAAGTAATGGATACTGGCTTGGATTAAGGAATAAGAGAATTGAGTTCGAATTCCAGTCAAATCCGTTAAATTCACTTATGTGAAAGATAATTCCATCTCTTTTACCTCCCCGCTATGGGTAAATAGCAAGACAGACTGGGTTCTATAGCCCATAGGTGGCAAACAGTCTAGAAGGAAAATTGAATTCAAACCAGCTTAGAGAGGATTGGACTCCATTAGGCTGTTGTGCCCCAAAAAACACCATTTTAAATATGGCTATAGTACATATGGTGCCCCTAATGAGTCACAGGAGATATAGATATATATATATATATATATATATATATAAATAAATAATTTATTTAACAGATACTTAAAAATTGAAGATTTACAAATGTGTAAAAAATTTTTTTACCAATATTTTTTTAAAAATGTTTTCAAAAATAATTTCATTCATTTGTGATTCCTGAAAGTTTCATTAAAATCTGACAATTATTTCATTTTTGCAAGAAATTCCAAATTAATGTGTCACTGAAAAGTTATGTAATTACGTTTTCTATTGTAAACCCCCATAATGATTTGGTTACCTGCTAACGAAAATAAGTGTTTTTTTTTTTTAACCAAAATTTCGAACCTGTTAGAAAGGATTAACAAATTTAGAGGAATAATTAAAAATACTTTAATCTTTTCTCTTAATATGAAACATTTTGATGGAAAATTTTTTTTTTTTTTTTTTTTTTTAAATAAGTTTGGGACCTTTTACCTTCATACTTATGCTGTTTTTTTTTCAGCGATTTAGCAGAGGTAGCTAATTAAAAATTATTTAATCCTTGATAATCATTTCTGTTCCTTTTTTTTCTTATGTGCCTGTAACACTTAACTCAGGGCTACATATGCATTTTTGAAATTAGGATGATCACCAGAATTGAAAAATCTGCTCTTCATCTGTTGCTTGAACATCCAATGCTGCTGGTTCAAGAGGAAAAAAATTAGCCCGGGGGAAAAAAAAAAAAAAAAAAAAAAAAAAGCCAGTTTAAAAGTTAACATTTCAGTTTAAATCAACACAAACTTTTGAATTTAAATTTTTTGTTTTCAATTAGGTTTAAAATATCTCCAAAATTTTATGAATTGAGAAAAATCAATTTTATTTCTTCAAAATGCTAAAGAATCAGAGTTAAAGTGAAAGGTTTCATGACAATGTTTTGAAGTTCCACAGAGTTTGTGATTTGAAAAACTCAACTTTTGGCCTGATTTGGAATTTCAGTGTAAGTTGGTCTTTTGCATAGAACTGAACTTATAGCCAGAATCAAGAGTTAAAGTGAGGTTTTGAAGTTCCATCAAGTGCATTGAAGAATTCAAAATTATTTCCATTTTCTAAGCTGAATCAGAATTGGAGTCCGATTGCAGCTTTTAAGCCAGCATCCCTTGTTCCCTGTTTGGGATGTGGTTTCCGGCTTCCTCTTTTCCAATCTTCTCACCTTTTTTTTTTTTTTATTTTTTCCAATTGGAGTAGATAGATCTGTCGCCCAGTTCACACTCCACCCACGTCTATTGAACAGGTTAAGAGGCTCATCCTTTGTTCCTGTTTAGGACATGGTTTGTGGCTTTCTCTTTTCCAATCTTCTCACTATTACATAGCCCCCTGCACATCAGTGGCGTTACCGCCTTGTTCGGGGTGATACGATTAAGAAAAAAAAAAAAAAAAAAAAAAAAAAAGCAGGTTTCTTAAGAACGCCTTTTGATGGTTTATAATATGAAGCATAATTTTATGACAGCTCCAGATGATTAGCAATTACTCAATTGATATCATTATTATGAAGGTCAGGTGTTGCATTATTTATAAGAAATTCAAAATCCAAAAAATGAATGACCGTTTTTTTCTATTAATTTTTTTTTTTGATAGCATGCCAAATTTTAGTCCATAATGCCAAATCTTTTCCTGTATTTGACGAGTTCCATTTCATGTCATCAAATGACAACATTTGTGTTTAATCCCTAACCCCCCCTTTTTTTTTGGGGGGGGGGGCAGATTTGTTTTGCTTCTTTACAATTCAGTTTACAGATCACATTTAAGATTATTTTTAAAGAGAAACCAAGCAAGCATGCATCGTGTGTGTGTGTGTGTCTTTTTTTTTTTTAATTTGATTTTGTCCCCAGATATCTGCAAACTAAAGAAACCAAGTATGTGTGCGTGTGTGTGTATATATATATATATATATATATATATATATAAATAAATAAAAAGTCAAAGAGAACAGCACCCGCATGTGCATCTTTGGTATTTGTCTCAATCACAGACTTTCAGTGTGTCCCTACACCTTCAGACTGTCTCCAGATTTGTTCTGGAGGCACTTATAAATTGCAAGACAGTCTTTAGAAACTGAGCGATAAGTTTTTTTTTTTTTAATTGTTCATCTCCATAACCCCTTTCATATGTTTGATATTAATATTTCCATCCTAAATGATAGACATCAGAAATTTGGCTCTGGCACAAAGTTCTGTTTTTTTTTAAACATGATGCCATCACTTAAGTTTAAGCACAAATGCAGAATCACAACGGAATTCAAAATTCTTACACAAGGGTGTTTGGACAATATCAATCAGGTCAAATGCCACCAGAGAAACACACTTGGGCACTCAAGTCTCTTGAATTGATTTTCCCCATTGTAGGTTGCCAGCCAATGCTATAGGACCCAATCTGTCCTGCTATTTAACTCATAGCTGGAGGGAGAAGAGATGGATTAATACAGTTTCTAAGGGCATTCATGTATAAGTGAACGCAATGAATTCAAACTCAGCTCTCCGATTTCTCATTCGAGACCAATATCCATGCAGCACAAATATTTTTACAGTATAAATTTACATTTGTTCTACAAAAATTTATTTTTACATAAATATATGAAAGAGAGACCAGTTAATGTAATTTGAAGAATCAACAAGCAAAATGAAAATGCTATCAATGAGAATGATATATATGAGTGCAACTTTGCTGTCAAAATATTTGAGAGGATTATTAGCTGTTCCTAGCAGCTTATCCCCCCTAAGCATGAAGAAAGAAAAAAAGAAAAAAAAAATTATATATATATATATATATATAAAAAATTTTTTTTTTTTGTTAGGACAAATTACACAAAAATTATCCAAATATTTTGTTTATCTGAGCACTTTCGGGTATACTTTTAGCCATTTTCAAGGATGAATACTATTTTACGTGTAACAGAATGTATGTGGTGTTGTAGAGTAGTCTTATGTGTTATGTACTAAACATGGTACGTATGTTGTTAGCATGTTCATTGAGTGTTGGTTTTTCTTATTAATTAGGCCTCCATAATTTTGTCTTTATTTGCATGTGGATAAGGCTATGATATTTGTGTTGTCAATGAGTATGTTCCAAAGAGGGTTTGGTATGTGTGTGCGTGTATATATATATATATATAGTTTTAACCTCTTTCTCCCTTAGGTGGGGTTATCCTGGTCACTGAGCATCCATAAGTTAGTCAACCAGCCCACAGGTTTAAATCTGCTTCCTGCCCATGTTGTGATTATTAGATCCAGAAAGCAGAAGTGTTGTTCGTTCACGATCAACTGAAGATCGAGACACAGCTGGGAAGCCTGTGTTAAACATTTAGAATACAACAAAGATGGTTGCACTGTTAATACCTTTTATATACAAGAATAGAGAAAAAAAAATGTTTACAGAAAGTAAAAGTTTTTAGTGTAACAACTCACACACTGGAGTCTAGACAGAGAGAATGCATGTATGGTTCACTCGTTAAATCGTCTCAGAAGATATAACCCTTTTTAAAAAAAGGTTCTTCAGATTCTTGATGGAGACAATTCTTCTCAAATAAAATGCTGGGACCACGGTGCCTTTCAAAGGTGCTGGTACAAACGACAGATGATGTAATACTGATATTGCCAGGCTGGTGACAAACCTTAATTTCATATACGCAGCAGTTTTCACTGCGACCACTACTTCTCAAAGTCCTTGAGAGACTTAAATTTCAACAATCCACAACAAATTCAGGGTGCTTTAAATTTTCAAATCAATCTCCTTGTCGGGAACCCTTAGTCTAACTTCTTCACAAAACGTTAGTTTTGCATAATCATTTCATAATCTTCCTCTTCTTTGCTCTTCCGTCACCACCAGCAACAATACAATCTGAAACCAAAATACAGTCAGTCACATCTAGTGCCCAAGTGTGCATCATGTACGGCACTTAACTGACTGCCAATATAAATAGTTATTAAGTGCTACAGGAAGGAAGTTGGGGAGAGATATAATCCCAACATCCTGAGAGAACAGAAATAGTTATGGTATATACACGCCAAGTATTTTTAGCTAAATGCAGATATTAGCAAGATTAGACTAACACTTCTGTTATATAAGAAAGTCTTTTCACTTAAAAGTATCCTTATAAAAAAATAAAAAATAAAAAAAAAATCATGCTAAACAAATAAAAACTTAAATATGTCAGCTAATGCCAGTTTTGTAAATTCACACACCAAAAGAAACGGGGTTTTTAAAGTGTTAGCAAAATATTTTGGGAAAATGATCAGACTGGTAAGTTTCTGATTTTTTTTTTTTTTAACATTTGCAGTTAAAGATAAGACTAATTTTATGCCCGATATTATGAAGAAAGATATTTATAATTTTTAGATCTTTATACTACTTCATAAGTGCGAGATGAAATATCAAAGCAATGGCCTTTTATCTTGCCGATAAACTGGTTTGTCATTCTTGATATAATGCAAGTTTTCACAATGATCACACTTTGCATAACATGAAGGTTATAATGAACTAGGCTATTAAGGAAACAGACAATTTCTATTGAAAGGCCATGACAATGTAGACAAGTGATACTAAACAAAATTTAAATATTTCAAACGATATCCCATATTTAATAAATATTTTTTTTCTTTTTATAGATATAAGGAAGCAAGATATATATATATATATATATATATATATATATATATATATATAAAAAAAGAAAAAAGAAAGAAACATTTCATGTGAACTTCATGACAAAGCAGACCCCAAATTTTCTCCAGTCATGATGAATGGTTGTATTCCTTGCCTGGAACCTCTGACACTAAAGTTAACTCTAGAACTCAGGTAAAATTCTTGTATACGATCAACTGGCAAAGACCTTGCAAAAAGGATCAGCTCCCTTTACTACTCCAGAAACTCCTTACAATGCTCTGACAGATTTTGCATGAATCCAAACCTTCATGCTACGTACATTGAGCCAACTCCTCCTCATTGCTTTTATATTTCATTGTTATAAAAACAGTATCAGACAAATGATTTTTCAGAACTGATACAATGTGAAAAAAACACCCAAGAGAGTGCTTCCTAATAACTAAAGTTTTAATCTCTTCAAGGTGAAGATCACATGTGATTTAATACATCATCATTACATGTAACCCTTTACTTTAAAGGGCACTTTAGACTAGCATTGGATGAATAGTCAAAGAAAAAAAGGGAAGGGAGTGGGAGGGGGAAATCAAACTTTCTTTTTAGGATTTTTTTTTTTAGAATACTCCATAAGAGGGTTGAATATTGAACATATTATATAAATAAATAAGACAGCACGATGGATAGAGTCCAAATTGCCCCCCCACCCCAAAAAAAATTCACCTCTCATTTTAAGAGTTATATTTACCAAAATTATGTTTTGTAATCTAAAGTGAATTTTGATATATACACATATGTGTGTGTGTGTGTGTGTGTGTGTGTGTGTGTGTGTATATATATATATATATATATATATATATATATAAAAACAACATAACACACACCACTGACCTTGCAATGCAACTTTGAAATCTCATCTATTCTGAACACTCCGTTTAAGTTGGTGAACGTTTCTGTAATCCTTGCCTGAAGTTCATCTTTATTGTTACAAGAAGTTTTGTTGGTCTCTCACTCAACTGTGCCCTACAAATAATAATCAAGGGGGTTGGAAGTTGGGGAGTTTGGTGGCCAGATGTAAAGGGGGATGTGGTCACAGAAATCATCTGACAACCATGACTGGTTTTCCTGCTCGTGTGGCATAGTGCAAAGTCCTGTTGCCAGACATAGGGTCTTCCAGCAGCATGCCCTTGACCCAGGAAAGCACTACCTTCCTGGATATGGACAGGATTGACTTTGAGGGATTGTTTTCAATCGTGGCCTGGATCTCCAACAAATTCAGTAGTTAAAAAAAAAAAAAAAAAAAAAAAGAAAAGAAAAATCAGAAATTTCCAAGCTTGCATTTTTTTTCATAAACACCATTAAACTCATCCAACTCTTTCTGAACTTATTGGAGCTTCCAGCAAGAGTACTAAGCAGTACAGCATACCATTTCCAAATTTCAGGGCATCATGACAGTTCCCAACAGACTACTATGAAATTAACAAAACCAAAAACAAACTTATGCATGTAACTGAAAATATAAAATATGGTAAATTCTTACCATCATATAGTAATTTTGTTTTTAGAATGGTTTATAAAAACAACACTACACAAAAATTTTCAGGTTTCATAATATAGTTATATTTAAAAAAAAAATAAATAAAATAAATAAATAAATGAAAGTGATTTATTTTACAAAATATAAGATGAATTCATAATTATTTAGAAAATACTTTCTGTAGATGTGTCAATATTGCTCAATCAAAAGTGAGAATTACGTTGAACTACGGAGTTGAAAATTTGGGTTGCAAGAAAGAACAATGTAGCATAATGTCAGAACATGACACTAGAAACATTTAAATGAGTAGACAATTTTTAACAGCAAGTTGGATTTTACTTTTTTTTTTACTACCTCATCTGTTAAAGGCCATTGGACTGTTTAAGTTAAAATTAGAATTAAGTAATTATGGTATACCAAGGTTTATTGGAGTTATGAAAACCAAATAAGTATTGTGTGGCTCATTTATTTTAGTTAAATGATTTTTAAGTAATATTAGAGCGTAAGATGTGGCTTCCCTGTGCCTCTTCTACAAGTACTTTCATGGCTTCTGCTCCGATGAGCTTAGATCACTGGTGTCGCCTAAGCACGAATTTACACGAGATACTAGATTAGCAACTAGGTCCCACCCTTTTACAGTTAAACAAATAAGATGTAACCATAAATTCTACTCCAACAGCTTCTTTTCTCGCGCTTCCCGCCTGTGGAACTCCCTTCCACAAGTCTGCTTTCCCGACAGTTACAATCTCCAGGTGTTTAAATGTAGGGTCAATAGACACCTCCTATCACACTAACTCCCAACTATTCTCAGAACACTCATCTACCCAACCTTCATTCTCGGTATCCTTACCCGCCTATCACCCACCCTCTGTCATTTCCTATATTTAATCAGCCTTTCTCCACTCTACGTAGCCCCCTGCACAGTAGTGGCAGTGACATGCCTTGCTCGGGGTGAAACGCTTATAAATAAAAAAAAAAAAAAAAAAAAAAAAAAAAAAAAAGTTATAAATCAACAATTATAATCTTAAAGAGAAATATTAAGCTCTACTCTCTATTGAGCACTCTTTATAAAAAGAATTTTACATTTAGAAACACTGAAGATAGAAGATGCTTAAATTTACACTTTGGCTTCCCATATACAAATTGGTCGATCTTGTTCAGTTTTTTTTTTTATAAAATTTTTTTTGATGAAGTTGATCTTGACTTCACCCACTTTGTCATTATGGTATGGCTTTACTGTCTTTTCTATAAATATTTTTTTAAAACAACTGCACTAACAAGCTTTCTTCTCTGACTGCACCAATTTAAGCGTTCTATTTGATTGACATTTACATCCCACCCAGTTACCGTTGTGAGAAAAAAGAGAAAAGGAAAAGCCTGTCAGGTTATAAAATTTTTATATTTGCAACCAAGGTTTCTCACAGGATTAAAGTTTAACCGGACTTAAAAATGAGCATTTTGACAATTGCCAAATTAACATTAAAGCAAAATAGGCTTGGTTAGATTTTGTCTAACAGCATGCCTAGCCTGATGGGTCTTACAGATAATACACACAATACACAATACACTAATACACAAATATATATTAGTAATAACTTTTTTTTTAACTAAGTTAAAACCAACTTACCTGTCAAACAAAGTCAAAAGCAGCCTTTCAACTCAAAAGATTCAATTGCAAATTAAAAAAAAAAGATTATATATATATATATATATATATATATATATATATTATGGCCACCTGCTGACAAACAAGGTTTTGATCATTCGCTGTTGTCCGTACTCATGCAGGCCGGGACGAGTGCAATTTGTCACCAAAAATGCCAAAATGGCAAACATCACGACCTAAATGTTTGTACGTTAGTTCTCAGAATGGTCAGGGACTTCATTACCACTTGGGCTAACAGGTGTAGATGACGACATCAGCAGTTTCTTTTTCACTTAAAATCATCTTGCAGGAAAGAAAGAATTCAAAAAATTTTCAGAAAAAAAATAAAGTAAAATCAACTAACACAAAAATGGCTATTTTGAAATGGATAATGGATTGTATGCCATCCTATATAATTGCAGAACTGGGTTACTGTTGTGGATAGTTTGTTCCAGAAGTAAGATATGAACACAAGAGGTAGGTTCAAAACACTATATTAGTATAACAAGAAAGAAGTGTTAATAAGTCTGAAGGTATTATTACACTGCTTAGTGCCTGACTGGTAGGCTGTCATTAACTGCTCTATGGAAGTCACACAAGAGGAAGAGTCCATTCCTTGTAGAAGTACACCATAACTGTTACCAAGATTTGTAACTCCCAAGGTGGTGCTTATTTGTATATCTTTGACATAAGCGGTCATTCTTGCAGGTGTCATGTTGCTTCAGGATGTAGGTAATCATGACTTCACAACTTGTCCTTTGCTATCCATCATAGTCCGTTATTCCAACCATTTACACAAGATTAGAGTAGGTCACTTGTTCATCTTTCAATTTATTCTGAAAGTAAGAAATTTTCCAAACCTTGTCTCATACGCTGTAGAAATTTCAACTGATTCAAGTTTTGTGTTTTCACTTTCTTAAAACTATAAATACTGTTGCTTCAAGTTTTTTCTTCATATAGGAGTTTGTCCAGCTTATTTAGCCTACAAATGGGGAAAATATCACCTGACTATTCACAAAGGAAAAATCCCCACATTCCCTGTCTTTACATTCTTCTACTCTGTATGAAAATGTTAAGACAGTCATCTACTATCTCTTATGGTCCCAACTTTATAACACCCAGAAGAAAAAGATTTTTCTGGGCCAAGCCGTTTGACTTCCCATTTTTTGAATGTTCTGAAAATTAAACCATTTGTAATTTTCTGTTTAATAAGATGGCACCTGCCAAAATTAAATTATTTATAATTGCTTCATATATAAAAACTCAATAGTTAACAATGGTAATAAACATTTTATGGGGAAAAATAAATAATTAAAAAAAAAAAATTCCCTTTTATTTGAGAGAGAGACAGAGACAGAGAGAGACAGAGACAGAGACAGAGACAGAGAATTTGGGCCAGAAGTGAACTGCTGACAGATATAGACCTTATTTACATTTTTTGAGCTCAAATTTTTTTGCATATTTTTTGGGGGGGAGGGTTGCTTTAATAATTTATACAAATAATTAGATTAAATAAAATATTGAAATGATATAATAGTAATTCTACTACTCGTCTTGATTTGCCCCTAGTATAAACTTATGCAATTGTAGAAATCCTGACCAATGCTCTTTAGCTAACAAGTCAGTCATTTATGTGCCATACATGATACATGCTTGGGCGATCATGTCTCGAAAGAGACATGACTGACTGGGCAAAACATTATCCCGCAGTAGGTTGCCATTACTTTTTGTGATAGACTGGTTGCCGATCAAGGCTATAAAATCCAATCTGTCCTGCTATTTAACCCATAACTAGAGGGAAGAGACGGATTAATACCTTTCCCAAGGGTATTTGCACGCAAGTGAATGCAAGTAATTTAGCTGGAATTCGAACTCAGCTCTGATTTTTCGTTCCGAGCCGATATCAACTGCACCACAACACACATCCTAACAACTAAATCCCTTGTTCTATATGTGCTCTAACTTAAGAGAAAATCCAAGAGTTACCGAAGTTTATATTGGTAATACAATGAAATTTTCTAAAAAACATTTTTACAATCATCTCTCATCTTTTACTAATAAGGACAAATGAAATATGACCTCACTTTCTAAATATTTTTGGAAGTTAAAGAGAATGAAACACCTAAAGTTAACTGTTTGTTGCATATTGGTTACAACTAATCAATATGCAACAAAGGGTTAATTGGAAAAATCTAAGCTAGAATCTCTAGATCAGTGAATGAACCAGGTTTTCTGTCTGCAAGAGAAAAACGGAAATTATAAGTACATGGAAGTGACATTACTAAATCAAAGGCATGAAACTACAGTAAATTGTAAACATTAAGAATTAACCTTACAATCCTGCTAATATTACTAAATATAAGGCATGAAACTACAGCAATTATAAACATTTCATAGTATAAACCTTACTACCTTTATAATTTATTCTAAAAATATAATAGTATGTATTTTCTAAATTGTGATCTATTTATTGCCTTAAGTAATTTTTCCTGCACTCGATAATGTTATTAGCTTTAGTTATATATTAGCTTATATTTACTTTTATATTATGATATTTAAATTTTTCATTTATTTTATGGTTATTTTATTATATTTTAATTTATTTTTTATGAATAATTTTTCTGTTTGTGTATGGGATTTCACCATTAGGGAAAAAAGATTTAACAGATGTCTATATCTGTGTGCAATTCACTTCTGGCCAAAATTTAGAATTCTCTCTTAGCCAATGGAATTGGCTCTTCCCTCTCCACTTGTATCTTTCCTATTCCTTGATTTATCATATTTTCTAATCTTTCATTTCTTTCCCCTTTATTAATATCTTTTTGCCTCGTATGGAAGGGGGAGATTCAAAAATAAAGGAAAGAGTTGTTCATAAAAGAATTTAAAAACATTTATCACCATCATTGTTTATCACCTGATGAGACATCGTTCTTTCAATGCTGAAACAAAATGTAGAATTTTGTAGCAGTTCGTACAGGTTAATAAATCCCAAATATATTTTATTAAAACACATAATTAGTTATAGATCCAGAATTTATTTTGACAGTTGTAAAAATTACAAGCTGCTTCTTTTTAAAAAAAAACAAAAAAAAAAAACTATAGTATAGTATAAATAGTAGAAAATTAAAAATCAAAAAAATTTGATGTTAAAAAATATAAAAAATTTAAAATTCACAATGAGAAATTTCACAAAAATAAGATTCACAAAGATAAAAAAAGAGAATAAAAACTCAAAACAAAAGAGCCTATATAGTAAAATATAAAATACAGTCACAAGTAATTATCACAAAAACAAAATTTGAAAAAAAATTTACTAGAAATTTATTGGTAAGGAAAAATGCAATCCAAATAAACAGGTAATTTAAATTTATTTCTGTGATGACACACACACACACACATCATTATATATATATATATATATATACATACACAGATTTGTGGTAGAAACTATATCAGTAGAGTAGGATTTCTTTCATACATTTTCATATATCAGAACAAACCTGACCACTTTCTTAATGTAATGAATGCACACCACCCTTTAATATAGATTGTCAACATCAGCAGCAGTAATATTTAATTAGCTTGACAATTTTGAAAATATTTTAATTCAAGTTTTTAAAGAAGGATAGATAAGTGAGGTCCCTGATGAAAGAAGTTTATAAAAAAAAAAAAAAATTATATATATATATATATATATATATATATATATATTTGCCTTGTCAAAATTCAGTCATAAATTAGGAAACCTAAGCATTCATTGTTGCCATTAGATATGAAGTATCTGAAGAATTTCATACAATATTAATATAAAAATTAGAAAATGCTTACAGCTTACAATAACTCCTTGGCCAGACGAAATGAAACCAACAGCCTATTGGAGGAGTAAGCAAGTCTTGTTTGTAACTTGCTGTAGATGGGCACGACAGATGAAGGGAGGCAAGACTGAGGAACATTCTAATGCTAAGGTCTTCCCTTTCGCATCACTGCAAGGCTGTGTCCCACTCTGCACATCTCTCTTTGGGTGTGACCACTGTTTTATCTCTGTCTAAAAATAGTAATTTAGAAGTGATAATTACTATTCAGTGACCTTTGTCAGAGTCATTTGACAGTCCTTATGAGGTCCAATTCACTTAAAGGAATCATCACAACAAATCTTGAACTATTTTTGTGACACCTTTCAGATAATTCTATCTTTTCTGTTCAATGGTTAGTATTTAAAATAAACTTGCATGAATAATTGATTCATTTTCTTTGGATTAACCTGTTGCAGTTTATTTAAAGCCAGAAAATATTTTTAGATATTAATCCCCCCCACCTAAAGATAAGGATTTAGCAATGCAAGTAAATAACTCATAGCTAGAGAGGCAAGGTGGTTTCATGCCTTTCTCAAAGTAAATATTAAGGAACCCAACCGTCTAACAATTCTGATCCATTATAGCACCAGAACATGCAAGATTAGGTTATGATTTTCCAAGGTTGCTCGATTTCTGTGACTGTATTAAGCCATTTAGAAGATATTGTTACCACTACCCAAACTGGTAGTGATAACCACTCAAGCAGCCAGAACCATACCACCAAGTGGCCCGAGTCATCCCCCCCCCCCCACAAGAGAGAAAGGTTAAAATACAAAAAATACATTACCCCACCCTCCAGTATGAAGAGTTGGATAGAAAATGTTATTCTAAAGTAGATTACATGTCACTTAAAAGTGACATCTTACTTCGAAGGTTATTTTTAGTGGATACCTGTACAAGCATCACTCAATGTGTTCACTGTTAGTACAAAAATTTTACTGCACTAAAGTTTGATTTGTGCATATATAATACTATTAATGTGGTAAAATATTCTTCAGTTTAACAATTCTGCTATTCATCTTGAGGTTTGACAAATTCCTAAGAATCTGCAATGTAATCAGTCCTGACCTGGCACCTCGACTTCAGTCACTTCTCACTGATGTGACATGGCTTTTCTGCCTTTTCTATAAATATTTTCCTAGCAACTAGTCTGATAAGCTTTTTTTGCCCCCTCTTCCCATGAATTTAAGCATGCTACTAGACTGGCATCTAGGTCCCACCCTTTTTAATGTTGAAATAGTTAAATGTAACCACCATTACACTGGTACTTCCCACCTGTGAAACTCCTTTCCATTTACTTACTTCCCTGATAGCTACAATATCCCCAAATTCAAATGAATGCAATGTCAATTGCCATCTATCTTTTTTATCAATACCCCCTGTGGACTAGTGGCAGTCCTGCCTTGCTTTTTTTTTTAGGGGGGGGGGTACTGATAAACACATTAGCCATGCTAATCGAAGGATATCTGTATTTCAGTAGGTGTTCCATTATATTAAATTATTTTATTCTACCAGCCTGTGTACTTTTGAAAGTTTAAGAAAACGCGTCAGTTTTGAGTAAACAGGATAATAGACATGTGCACACACACACACACACACCAGAAAAAGAATTTACCCCACCCCAAAAGTATTTGCCTTTGTATAGCATGCACCCTCATATTTCATGGAAATATAATTTCAAGTGGTTCTATAGGGGAAAAAGTAGGATTCTGTACCTTAGCCAACCTATACAGCAGTAATCTGTCTGTTTTTTTTTATATAAGTTGTGTGCATATGTATGCAGCCAAGGTTCAAATCCTCCAGTGGCTAATTTGTCAGGTGATTTCTTGATATGTCTGGAGGAGGTGATCCTAATGTGTGGCACCTTTAGAAAGTGCCTGAAAACCATGCCATGGGTTGACCCAAGCCTTGTGAGTGAAACTGGGTAGATGGATTCCTTTGAGGGGCCATTGATGGGTTTCAGCATCCTGACATTGTTCAAACTTGATCGTGCTAGATAACGCTCTCTCCTAGAAACTAAATAAGGTCTGCTCAGCATAGTTGCAGTATAAACTACAGGATGGCTCTGTGGGTGTTGAACAAAGACAAGTGCCTGAGCAAGTGTCTGCAATGGGATTAGCTTGCAGTCTTGGTAAACAGGCATCTTTGAATACGAGTGGCCAGACAGAGAGTGTGTGCGTGATCAGAATTAAGTTTACTAAACTGAGCTTATGTGGCTGTCTATCTGATCTTAAATATTGTAAGAATTTGTTTTAACTACAATTGTTTTTAGTATAGCTAGAATTCTTTGGGTGGCAAACAAACCATTTTAGTCAAATGGCCTGACCCAGCATTGTTGAAATATTTGACACCCGTGGAAGTGAATTTGGACATATTGTAATGCTAACTAGAGACACCCTGTTGCCACATCCCAATCAATATATATCTGTCAAAACATGATATCCCCGTTTTAACCAGCTTGCTTAAAACTTAAGCCACCCGATCAAAATGGCACAGATAGAAAGATTAATGCTTTTAATTGTACCAAGGCAATTATACTCAAGATAATGACTGGATGTGCGTTGTGGTGCAGTGGATATCAGCTCGGAACGAGAAATTGGGGAGCCGAGTTCAAATACTAGTTAAATCCATTGCATTCACTTACGCACAAATACCCTTGGGAAAGGTATTAATCCGTCTCTTCCCTCCAGTTATGGGTTAAATAGCAGGACAGATTGGGTTCTATAGCCTTGGCTGACCACAAGTCTACCGCAGAAAGCAATGGCAACCTACTGCGGGATCATTTTCTGCCCAGTCAGTCAT
This sequence comes from Ascarosepion bandense, assembly GCA_037127315.1. Classification (NCBI taxonomy): domain Eukaryota; kingdom Metazoa; phylum Mollusca; class Cephalopoda; order Sepiida; family Sepiidae; genus Ascarosepion; species Ascarosepion bandense. Next base: position 700,501 of record JBBBDQ010000496.1, read on the forward strand.
GTCTTTCAAGACATGATCGCCCAAGTGTGTTTCACGTATGACACTTAACTGCCTGACTGAATATAATAGTTGGAAATATAAAGTGGGGGATCGGTTTTTATTGTTATGAAGCAATAAACTGATCCCCCAGTTATTACTATTTAATAATATAATAACTCTTCACACTCTAGCTATGCGTCAAATAACATAACAGATTGGGTTCTATAGCCTTGGTCGGCAACCAGTCTACCGCAGAAAGCAATGGCAACCTACTGCGGGATAATCTTTCGAGACATGATCGCCCAAGCGTGTATCATGTAGGGCACTTAACTGATTGACTGAATATAATTATTGAACATATGATTAAGGCTTCTACTGGGCATAAAGTGGGGGATCTGTCTTATATTGTTATGAAGTAATAAACTGATCCCCCAGTTATTACTAAATAATATAATACATATCTTCCCTTTCTAGCTATGAGTCAAATAACATAACGGATTGGGTTCTATAACCTTGGTCGGCAACCAGTCTACCGCAGAAAACAATGGCAACCTACTGTGGGATAATCTTCTGCCCAGTCAGTCATGTCTCTTGAGACATGATCGCCCAAACATGTTTCATGTATGGCACTTAACTGACTGAGCTACCAAGTGTATCATCTGGCACGGACAAGATGAGTACACAAATTCTCGGTCAAGATGACTGAGCTATCACAACCATCAACTGCTTCTGAAATGGTTGTGTTAACGTGGTATGATATTCACGCATTTTCCTATTGATTGCCTCCATAGGCTAATGATATCAAGAAGTAACCTTCCTGACATGTTTACAAATTGAGATTCAAACACCAGTCTCATGGTCAGAAAGCAAGTGTTCCAACCCCTCGGCCATATACTTTAATCATTTCATCCCAAGCAAGACAAAGCCACCAAGACAGAGGCTACCGAGTGTGGGTTAATATAAGAAAAAAGATAGGAGAGAGAGCAATAAAAGAAATTAGATTATGATTGACATTGGATTTAAATTTTTAAAGATCAAAGTTGACGGGGAAGCAAGAAGCCAGAAGAGAGTATTCTTAGCATAAAACTTACGTCTTGATATTTACCTTTTATACCTATTTCACCCCAAACAAGGCAATAAAGCCACTAAGACAAGAGGTTACTGAGTGTTGGAGAATATGGACACACACACACACACACGGAAAGAACAAGAATTAAGTCAGAAGATAACTATTAACATGGTATTTAAATTGAGGATCAAAGCTTTCTGGGAAGTGAGAAGAGAGTGTTCTTGGCATAAAACTTAGGGATACATCTGGCCATTTTAACTGTAAAATTATGAGACCATTCTGGTACTACCCTTAAATTCATAAAGTCTAGGTGCCATAGAGAAAAGTTCATCAGAACAATGAAAGTATTTGTAGAAAAGGTGACTGAAACTGGAGATGCCAGGTTAAAACCAATAACATTGCAGATTCTTTGGATTTTATCAAGAATCTAAATATATACCAGAAACACTAAAACAGATATGACAACAATATTTAAACCATGGATGAATGATAGACTTCCAAATATGTAATGTCTAGTGGATCAACCTTCCTAGCAATTCATCATATAATTTTGCTTGTTCCTTCCTTAGTTCTGCTGTCTGTTACGCCACTTACTTTCTACACGAGCTTTTCCTTCCCCTCTATTTCTCCTCAGCCGTTCTCTCGCTTTTGCCAAACAGAAGGGTAGTAAAGAGAGAGAGTAGGAGAGATCCTATAGCATTGCCGTATCAGTAGCACCTTAAGCTGGTGGTTGTAGCAGTAATTGTGTGTGTATACTGTGCAATATAGTAAAAATAGGTAGGTTTGTTATATCCTGTGGCCTAATAACGAAATTTCTGGCCTCTACATCCTTGGCCATTACTCAGTTGGTCTTTTCTGTTTACAACGAACACAGGAGCCATGATTTTTCAGTAATAATAAAAAAAAAAAATCACCTTTTCAAAATCTCTCATAAAATAGCATACAGTATTTGGGTTGTGGTCTGGGCATATGCCACTTAATATAAGATTATAGTAAAGTAGCTTCTATGGACATTAATTTTCTAATAAAAGTACAGTGTTATCGTCATTTTATTATTCAATGCCTTTATGTTTGAAGACGTTACTATCATTTGTAGTATGACAAAGTAAAATTTTTCCAGGAAATCATAATTATCCTTCCATGGATAATTCCATGGGTTCTGCTAGTACAATATAATCTTCCCACATTTCCCTGTAGTATAGATGCTGAAGATGACATAACCAAGTGACAAACATTTCATATTAATTACAAGTAAGCCTGTGCCATCAAAAATGAGGCCTATATATGTATGCATGTCTACTATTGAGTAGACATTAAGACAAAAATAAAAAAATAAATAACCCAGTGTGTAACAGAAAGGGATAATAGTCTATTATATTAAAGAGGATACTCAAGGTGTACTGTTAATCTGGTTTTATTTTTTTTTCATTTCAAGAATTGGTAATATTTTATGAAAAAGAACCAATAGATGCAGAGATAAAGTTGGCGTGTCAACTGGAGTGTCCCAATTCTTAAATTATTCCAAAGTCTGAATTCTTTAAATGTCTCATTTTTTAGTGTTTCTGTCAATTCCTACATTGCACAATGTTTTCATTTGGTCATCATCTGTGATGGATACGGGTGGGGTGGGGGTTGGAGCTGCCCAAGTGGTCTCCATCAATAAGGCTACAATCACCAACTAAAAACTTTGCAAACTACTTAAAATAAATAAATATATATTATATATATATATATATATTTACTCTGCCTGGTGAAGTAGATTCAGAAGAGATTTGAACTAAGTTTTTCAGGAAGTAGGCACAAATTTCAGCCTTTATTGCTCAATGAAGATTGGCTTCGTGCCTGATTTGATCAAGGGTCAAAAAGGAAGAAAAAAAAGGGGAGGGCATTTGTTTCTGTTTTACAAGTTTAACTTTTCATCTTAAATGCAATATTTTTAAAAACTGGCCTTTCATCAAGTGTTGGTTGTATCCCTAAAGCCAAATCTTAAGGTGCTAAAGTTTAAAAAAGAATTAATTTGTACGAGTTTCCTAAAAAAAAAAAAAAAAAAAAAAAAAAAAAAAAAAACAAAAAAAAAAAAACAAAACACACACACACACACACACACTGAATTACATCTGGCTATTGTTACATGCTTATGTTTCATTAAAAATGACAGACAATGTATTATGTTTTTTTTTTTTTAATGTAATCTCTCATGCAATGTTTTTTTTTCTTTGTCTACTTGAGCACTTTAGGCTATACCTTTAGCCGTTGAGGACAAAACTATAACATTGAAGGCAATCTGATGTTGGTCATTGAATACAAATAGCCCAACTTGAAAATATTCAGTATTTTGACAACTATTGATTTAGCATTTAAGCAAATAAGTTAAATACAAGGGGGGGAAAAAAAAAAAAAAAATCAAGGCACAAACCTTAGCAACTGGGACTGAAGAAAAATACATTTAAAATTTTTTATTGTAAATAGCTCAAAGTATCAAATTTCCCTTGAGGATGGACCCCCCCCCCCCAAATCATAGTCCTGTATTTGGACTAGCATGCTCAAATTGGTTGTTATACTCACACTTTAGTAATTGTACCCGCTGACCTACAGGTGTATGTAAATTTCAAACAAACTTTTATTTAGCTGGAGGATAAGGGGACAGACTGGGTTTAATTTGAAATTCAAGGATAACCAAGAACAACAACCCCCTTAAGAAGGGCTAGAGAGTTTCTGGCTTGGCTTCTACAACTCAATTTTGAACTTTTACATTTAATACCTCAAAAACTAAACTTGTAATGTTACACCACGATGTAACAGCTCCTAAATTTACTTTTTTTTTTTTTTTTTTAAATTTATAATTATTTCATCTCAAGCAAAGCAGTACTGCCACTGGTATACAGAGGATGTCGATGAAAGGATAAGAGATGGATTGGAATCCAGGAGAGAGATGGCAACTGATGTTGCATTTAAACTTTTGAAGATTGTAGCTATGAAAACAAATGAAAGTTTCACAAATGGAAAGTATGACAAAAGAAACTAATTGGGGTAGAAGACAGTTTTGTTTAATGGCATATCAACCTCTGTGGGTTATTTAATGTCAAAAAGATGGGATTTTAATGTATGTTTTTAATGTTCAGTTATAGCTGATTTAGTCAGATTTTGATGAAAATTTTTTTTTATTTTAGAAACTGAAAATGTCTAATTTTTTATTCAAAAACATGTTATGGTAATAATTTTCATTCAAAAATGTATATTTTTCTATAAGAATATTTTTATACTTGTTTTGATCCCAGTTTGGTGATTAACTATTTGCCCATAGCTGGGATCCTAACAGGTGCTACCACTCCAAGTCAGAGTGGACTTGGGAACAACAGCAATTAAGAGGTGGTTCCAAGCTCCTCACAACTTCCAAATCAGAGGCCTTGCTCCCGGATGCAGTTTACCGTCATGCCTAGGACCTTAGAGTAGAAGAGGCGGTTATATTTAACTATTTTGATTGGGACCTAGATACCAATCTAGTTGCACAAGTAAATGAGAGAGAGAGAGAGAAAAAAAAAAAAAAACTCATCAGAGCAGTTGCCATGAAAATACCTGTAGAAAAGGAATGCCATGTCTGTGAGAAAGTGATTGTAGGAAGCTGCTAAACCAGGATCGATCATATTGTAAATGTTTTGGATTTTGTTGGGAAGCTCAAGATGAATAACAGAAGCACCCAATCAGATATGGCAACAGTATTCAATGTATGGACGAATGGTAATTTAAAAAATGTATTCTGATGAGAAAAACTTCCTGGTCCGACACAGTGACTCAACCTTCCTAGCAGTAGATGCAGCTACAGATTCAGTCATTACATTTGAGAGAAGTGAAGCCAAAGCGGATAAGTGTGTTCTCTAGGAGACTAGCATGATAGAGAAACTTCTATCAGAATCTATGGTGATTAAAAAAGAGCAGCTCCAGCTTGGAGGAATTAAAGTCTGAGCCATTTCATTCATGCATACATACACAGAGCATCCATAGCTCAGAGGTAGTACTGGCGATAAAACGGTCAGGTTTCAATCCTGGGTTAAAAACATTTGGATGTCTAACTGTACTGATGAGCTGTGATACAGATCTGTCTGCAGATGACACACACACACACACACACACACGCGTGTGCAAGCTAGTTTAGATCCTGCCCACTATCTTTGGTTTTGACTTCTAAACTGGTTATTGTCACCAAAAGAAAGATAACAGTATCTGCTATTTAATCTGTAAATGGGAGAAGAGACTGATTAATTCTTTTCCCCCAATGTCATTAGCATGATGTCAATGCAACAGTCTCAGATGGAATTCAACACATCACACACATATACAACTTCAGATTAACTATATGTGTGTGTGTGTGGGAGGGGGGGGGAGAAAACAAAAACAAAAAAAAACAAAAAAACAAACACCCACTGCATAGCATGAAACTGATTGTCAGATATACCAGCATTTTAAGGAGATTTAATCATGGTAATAAGAGACAACAATAATAAGTAGCCTGCTCCTGTGCCACAGTATCTATGGAATCTCAATAGACCGTACTAAGAACAGTTTCCTAATTACATTGCTTTAATTAGTTATTTTATGCTTAACTTTCTCGGGTTATTTTATTAATTAAAAAAGTTAAAAATATGAATAAAATTAGTTTAATCATATAGCAATTTTTCCATTTTGATGGTATTAGTAAAGTACTATTTATACGCAATGTTATCAGCCCTGATATGGCATCTCAGTTTTAGTGACTTTCTCACTGCCATAACAGCTTTCCTCATGTTTTTCTATAAATATTTTTGTGATTATTGTTCTGATGAGGATTCTTTTTTGGGACCTTGACTTTACGAATTTAAGTGCAATATTAGATTGGCTGCCAAGTCTCGTTTTACAGCTGAAATATCTAGATGGAACCGCAAGTTCTATTCCAGTAGTTTCTTCTTTACCATTTCTGAAAAATCTCTACTATAAATCGTTATCTTCTGCCTTTATAATTAACTCATTCAGTATTCAACACCTCACTATAAAGGTGGATACAACAAAGTCAATTAAAAATGGGATTTCTAAGCTCTTAAGCTCAGCCAAAGATATCCTGTAGACCCTGCTTAAGGCCAAGTCAGACTTTCTATTCACTCCCAGATGAGAGACTACCCATTGGTGGAGCCTCATCCGGGTTCATCCCTGTCTGAAGTAAACTCATTCTTAAACACTGTAACTACTTGGTATCAGTTTAATTTTTTTATCACCTTGCTTTGTGAAATGATAATATAAAAATATGCACAGGTCTTCATTTATATTAAAACCAATACCGTTTTGTGCAAGATAGGAAGGTCACAAAAAACTTCAGGCTAAATTAGTGATTCAGGTAAAATATCAGATAGCTAAAGATGGCGTATATAAGAGAGAAAATAAATAATGGATTGCCACTCTGAGGAATTGGAGATCCAGACAGACTGATCCCTAGTCTTGGGTGTCAACTGGTCTAGGAGGACAACTCCGTATTCAAAAAATATGAGTTGGTTTCATTCGTTGGCTTTGGCGTTGTGGCATACAGTGAACCAACTCTGTATTCCACTCTTCTAAAAAGTGTTTTATGTCCTGCACAAACCTTTACCACCAATGTGGGTAGCCTGAGCAAATTCTTTTTTTGCTGGACCCCTTATGTAGTCAGGAAGAGAGAAAAGGTGGGACAGAGGGATCATATCTATGAAAAGGGATATCTAGAACAGTCGTAACTGATGCTGACAGGGAATTCAATCAACCAAAACTAAAAATTCAAAATACTCAATTAGGTAAGAGTTGTAACAATTATGGTATTTAAGACTATTGGATTCCGAGGGTGGGGATGATTAAAAAAATAAAAATAAAATAAAAAGCAGAAATAGGTAGACAATACATTTACTTAGAGCACATGTTGATAAACATTCCTGATGGCATCAATCCTCGATTTAGGAGTAAATAGTTGAGTCATCAGTAGAGATACCATTTTAATAGTGAACCTGACCTACATTCTGTAATCTCAGGCAAAAAAAAATGGTCTGTTAATTTTAACACTTCTGAAATGAAATTGTTCTGTCAATTAGAACTTTTCTGCATTTTACCAGCATGGTTGATGATAAACTCCACAAGTAAACAATGTAGACATTACAAAATTGGTAATGACCAACATATTTATTTAAATTTTTTTTTAACACCTGTTTACATTAGCATACAATTCTGAGCAGAGATACTTCTAAAAGAAATTAGAAAATGTACTTAAATTTGGTTACCATGATGTCTTGTGGTTGAGTGGTAAAACGCCAGATCTAATGGTGGCATCTCTGGTAAAGCGTGGGACCAGATGTTTGCTCTTAGAGATTCAGAAAGCAAATGACTAAAACTGGTCTTTGCGCATCTGGTTCCACATAGAAGTTCCAGAGGTAAACCAAAAATAAATATCAAGTTCCTTTTAGGGACCTGTAGCGGAACTCTGGATCCTGATTGGTCATCAAACCGCAATTCAAAATACAGAAAGACGGAAAAAAAAAAAAAAAAAAAAAAAAAATCATCATTCTGTGATTCACACCATGTGACTATTCAGTATTCAAGGATGGTCTAACTGATCACAGTTCAGAGGAGCCAGTGTGCTGACACACATCAAAGATGTAACTCAACTTAAAGTGACCCAGACATTGTCCTCTTTTTCTCAACAATTACTGCTACAAACATTTTGTACAAAATTCTTCAACCTCATCATTGAATACAAACTCTACTAATAACTTCTAAGATTTATGATTTAACATTAATTTCTACAACTCTTCTTATTCCTTCTTATAATACATTTCCATTTGAAATGTAAAGTGTATATTTTATTATTTCACTCTTCTGCACTAATACACACATTCTAGCTGCCGACAACCAATCTTCTGATGAATATCAACCCAACATAAAACTTGTAAGCTGTAGGGAGTTCTGTTAAGAAAGACACAAAGCCAAACAAAAGAAACACTAACCAGTTCCCTATACTTCAGGTATATAGGGGTATGGAGGTTCAAACCCTGCTAGAAGTTTGATATTTTACAAACAAGTAGGCTGCTGGATAACTTAAAAAAAAAAAAAAAAAAAAAAAAAAAAAAAACACAACACAACAACAACAACACTGGTTAATTTTCAAGTGAATGATGTGAATGTTGTAGTGCATTGGCTTGGAATGAGAAATCGAGGTGTCAAATGCGAAGTAGAAAGTAATGGCAACCTACTGTGGGATAACCTTTTGCCCAGCCAGTCAAATCTCAAGACATGATCGCCCAAGAGTGTATCATGTATGGCACTTAACTGACTGATGGACCTTCACTTTTAAATTCTGAAGAACTTTATAGGAGTAAATACCAGTGAAAAACATGGTTTTCCCACATTAAATAAGATATCGATTTTCATTTTTTTTGTTGACATTTTTACATATTAATACAACCTTGCAATTGTGTAAACAAATTTTCAATCAAGAAAAGTCATCAATAAAGGTGTTTTCAATCTAATCAATTTTCTTCAGAAAGGTGATCAGAGCTCTCCACATCTTTCTATCTCTAAGTTTTGTCTTATTTCTAAACCCCTGTTCTGCCTGCCATCCATTTGCTCAAGCTCATCGCACACGGTTTTCTTCTGACCCTCTAGTTACCTCCATTCATTTCTTGATAACTAAAAATTCAATTTAAAAGTCAAGGTTTTCTTGAAAATTATTTTAGTTTTAAGTGAAAGCTAAATTAAATTTACTGTTTCCATTAAGCAAAATACTGGTGTATTTCTAACAAATATTAATTGGAATCCAAAATTTTAAGATTAATTTTTTTCGGCCATTTTTGAGTAATCAACACATTTGTAAATAAACTAAAGTTAATTCTCGATTTTAAGACATTATTTTTGGAAAATTAGCAAATTTAATGTTATAATCTGATTTACACAAGTATTATTTATGACATGAAATTAAAATTATTTCTTAATAGTTGAACTTTCTAACCTTTCTTTCAATAATAAATGTCTTGACAGATGCGAAGTAAATATATGGCTATCATAACCTGAAGCGACATAGTTGTACAATTTATTCCCAGAAGGAGAAGAAACAGCAAAACTCATGGCCATTTTAATGTACACATTAAAATGGCCACACAAAACAAAAAAAATTTAAATAATGCTTTCAAAAATAAATTGATTTGTAAATAAAACCTGAAAGTTTCAAATTCTGACAACTATTTGATTTTTCAAGATGTGTCACCAGAAAAAGTGAGAGTTTTTTTTTTTTTTTTAATCATTTCACCCCAAGCAAGGCATTCCACCACCATTATTGCACTTGGGGCTACATAGGGGAAGGTAAATAGAAAGAGTGGTTAGATATAGGAAATGTCAGAAGGTGGGTGATAGATAGGTAGATGGGTGGGTAGGTAGGTGGGAAGAGTGTTTGAAAGAATGGAAGCGAGTTAGTTTGTTAGGAGGTGTCTATTGACCTTATATTTAAACTCCTGGAGATTGTAGCCGTCTGGGAAGCAGTCATGTGGAAGGGAATTCCACAGTCGGGAAGTGCGAGAAAAGAAACTGTTGGAGTAGAAATTGCGGTTGCATTTTATCGGTTTCACTGTAAAAGGGTGGGATCTAGTTGCTAATCTAGTATCTCGTGCAAATTCGAACCTAGGAGGCACCAGTGATCTAAGTTCATCGGAGCAGAAGCCGTGAAAGTATTTATAGAAGAGACACAGGGAAGCCACGTCGCGCCGGTGAGAGAGAGACTGCAGGCGGTCTGCTAAGTCGGTATCAATCACATTTACAGATCCTCTGCTGTACCTTGTCTAGAAGCCCAAGGAGAATAGCAGGGGCACCCGACCAGATATGGCAACAGTATTCAATGCACGGGCGGATGGTAGATTTAAAAACGTGCAATTTTCCATTGTAAACTCTTGTAATGATTTGGCTGCCTGGTAACAAAAATTTAGATTTTTTTATCAAAATTTCGAACGTGTTAGAAAGAATTAAAAGAAATTTAAAAGAAAATAAATGATGTATCAGATTTTCTAAACCCTCCTTCCTCACTATTTACCCGACCGGATATAAATTAGTGATAATACAATTTTTTTTTGATCTTGGAGTTTTTGATTCTTCAACAAACTGCAAAATAATACTATCACGATATTCGTTCCATTATTGCTTCGAAATTTTAGATCTTTAGGCCACACAATGCTTTCTCCACAATGTGGTTGTGAACTACAAGAGTTTTTTTTTTTTTACTTTTTACAAGCATCAAAAACCAGGTTCTCATTAAAATTAAATGAAAAGGAAAGTACAGTACAAGCCCAACATTTTTTGGCTACTAGTTTTAAACTAAGTTTCGAAGAAATTCAATTCGTAAGAAATCAAAGAAAATTTCTAAGGAAAGCCTCTCCCACAGTAAAAAAAATAAAAATAAACAGAAGCGACACATCTACTGCATCAAGACAAAAAGAATTTTAAACAGTCGGAGTTTTTATTGAAACAGCAAAAAAATAAAAAAAGTTAAGTAATTCAGTTTGCTGATTAAATTCAAAGTTCTTAAATTTAAAAAACTAATCCCCCCTATGAAAGCCAAGAAATTGTTCAATCAATTCACATTTTAAACTTACTTTTTGGTAAATTTTTGTTTTGTTCCCCGAAGGCCTTTTCCTAAACTTCCTTTACGTGCAAATGTATCTGTTGAAATTAAATCGATAATTGTTTATTGAAGAAACCTACCATTTTTCCTGTTATCGACCAGAAAAAGATCTGACTATATGTCACCCCTTTACTACCATTTTCATATCTGACTTGGGGCGTAGGATACTTATTTCGGCCCGTTTACTTCTTTTGAGCGATTTAGTCCGCGATTTGTTTGGGTTCGGAACTCAATTTCCGCGCATGAATAACAAAAAGGAAGGCAAATTGGTCGAAAAATCGCCAATCTACGCGTGAAGTCATTCAGCAGTGAATAACATGTTTTGAACTGTGGTTACGGGGTGAGAGAAACAGCGAAAAGAAGTTCGATATTTTTCTGGTTGTAAAATTGAAAAAAGTTAGGTTCCGTCAATAAACAATTATCGATTTACTTTTGCACGGAAGTAAGGATGTTTTCGAAAGATTTGAAGGGGGTAAAAGGCCTTCGGGGGGAACAAAAATTTACCTTTTTTGAAATTCAATTTTAATCGATTGCATTTTTTCTTCAAATCACGTAGCCGTAATGAACATATTTTGTTCTGGTTTTCTTTGAGTGAAATGACAGTTGAATTGGATACCCAGTCAACTTTCATGATTATTTTTTTTTTTTAATTATACATTAAATTTTAATGATTATGATTGAATGAGTACTTCATAAACAATTTGAAAATTACGTGGGGAAAAGAAAAGAAAAAGAAACCTTAAGTCTTTAAGGAATCAATGTGAATTTAACAGAAATAAAAGATTATAAAAAGTAAAAAAACTTGAGCACGTTACGTTGCTATACAAGAATGTCATTGATAATTATATAAACAAGTAACTAATAAATTTTAAAAGCATGTGTTTAACGTACCACATTTAAAAATAGCAATTAACTCAGTGGTCAAGAAAAAAAAGTCGGAAGCTTAAACAAGTGACACATCTATTAAAATAATTGAATTGTGTAAACCAAAATAAGTTCAGTTATTTTCCAGAGCCTTGAAAAAAAAATAACTGCTATAAAATATTTTTTTGGAAGTCATTTTCACTTAATGGATCAGAGACATTCGACAAGAAAATTGTACGATTGTGTGTGGGAGGAGCGAATAATTAATTTAACTTTCAACAAGAAATAATTAGTTGGAATCTTTATGAAAGGACAGCCCCCCTCCATTTTTATAAGATTTTTGGCGCTCAAATTGTAACTATAATTATGAAACTTCGATATATATATATATATATATATATATATAAGCTAAAGCCAAAAGCATGCTGTCCAAAAAGTGCTTTCCAATTTTATACAAAATTAGATTTTTAAAGCTCTTATTGTGAATGTGCTTGTAAAATTTACTAAATGTTTGTTTCATTAAAAAAAAAAAAAAAAAAAATAATAATCTTCCAGTTTAATCTGGAGACAATTTTCCGTGACAAAAATACTCAATCAGCTTTAAAAAAAAAAAAAAAAAAAAAAAAAAAAAAAAAAAAAAAAAAAAAAATCACGATCTTGTCTTGACTCATATTCTGAGCTGATTATACCTCCCTCCCTTCAATAGAGAAGGAGAGAGAGAAAAAAAACTTTACAATGACATTTTTAAACATTTGACATCGTCTTAGCAATTGTATTAATTATTGATAAGATCCGATCTACCTTCATAAACATAGGTCCATCTATATACCGGTTCACACTCCTCTCCCATCTTTCTGACCAGTAAGAGCAGTTTTATCTCCTGTTTAAGGGTTTCCCGTTCTTTTTTTTAAGTTTAAATCTTTTTCATTCTCTTCAATCCCAGCGAAGCTCTTTGTGTTTTTAGTAGTATTATCACTTTGCTTGGGTGATTTTATAAAAGAGAGCTTAACAATGACCTGTTTTTAGTAGGTTTGTATGTACGTCCGAAATCAAAGCAAAGATTTAGTTTGATTTTCTAAATTTAGGCCCCCGTTCACTAGTTTTCTTTGACCCATTTAAATCCTGTACGAGTCGTGAGAGATTTAAATGATTAGGTTATATAACCGGAGTGATTAAGATAGAATTTTACCTTAAATTGTCAAGTTTTCCCCGCCCATAAACCAAACAATGTATAATTGTATATTACTTTTTTCTTCTCAAGTGATCTACCTCTTGTTTTTGCGCATTACAATTTCGACGTCTACAATATTTCTTATAACAAGCCATAACAGGAATTCAGAAAGAAGCTTATTCAAGTCATTTCATTTAACGCAAGTTTAGATTAAATAAACAAGTTTTAAATCCGAAAAAGTTTTTTTTTCCTAAATAAAAAGCTTCATTAACTATGAAACAGCGACAAGGTATCATGAAAAAAAAAAATAAAAAATGATTTCACGAGAATCAGTTTGGCCTCTTGTTTAAAACAAGTTTAATCTGAAACTATTTGAAATTAACAGTCTTGTAAAATGAAACTTAAATTTGTAAAAAAAAAGATAAATTTGACTACCTTTTCTACTACAGTGGAAAAAAAGTTCCTGAAAACTTAAATGCCTTCCTTTGAGGGGAAAGAAGCTTCATGACAAGCGAATTCAAAACAAACGTGATGGTTTTTCGAACTAGGAAAATTGTAGTTTAAAAAAGCTGGGGAAGCTAAACAGAAGACAATTTTTTGTGACCTTCAATCAAAGTGCTTTGAAATGCTTACAATTCAGCAAACGTTCACATAGAAGAGCTTAAAACCTTAAGATTTTTTAGTCGTCACTCCTTAAAAGTTCATAGCAAAATAAAAATTGTATAGGCCATTTAATGGCCAAACATTTTATTTTTATGAGAACTTTTTAAAGATACTGAAGACAGAAGCTGCCTAAAAAAAGATAATGAAGTTGAAATTAAGTCTTTCCTATCTATAAGCAATTAGAGGCCCTATTTCAGCACGTAAGGAGAAAGGAGGGTGTAAAAAGAAAGAGCCAGGTAAGCCATTACAGTTACCTGAATGGCTAGAGGGGGAAGAAGAATGAACGGCCTTACCGCCCAGACATCAGGCAAGAAGAGGGTAGTTTTAAGGAAAAAAAAAAAACTGCATTTTAATAGGTTTTGTTTTTCTTTACGTCACATTCATTATTGGTCGGAATTAAAAATTCCGAAGTCCTAATTATCTGGACACACAAAAAAAAGCTAAAGTTTTAAAGCCTTCATTTCGAAATTGATACTCACATGACAGAAAAAAAAAAAGAAAATTGTTATTGTTAGGTAGGTTAGGACTTCAAGGCCTCGCGTGTCCCTTCTTAAATCCCCTCTCCCAGCGTTGTGGCATGGCCGAGATGGAGAGAAAATAAATTATTTCCATCTCTAATCAAACTCATAATTTTAATAGTGTCTTTATCATTTTCAATAAGGCTTTTAAATTCCGTAAGAGTTTTTGCCAATTTTATGTGTGATGGTAAGTGCATTCCAATACTTTGTGACTGTTACAAAAAAAAGTCTTGTCTAATTAGTTCTGTGCTGGGTTATTTTTAATTCGTTGTTACGTGTTCTAAAGAGCATAACCTATCTAACAAATTTGTGCAAAACGACAGAACAGGATTTGAGAGTTAGCAAAAGACAAATTTACAAAGAACAGGAAAATGTAGAGAGCCATGATCGTCTACGTTCTCAAGGGACGCGGTATATTAGAATTCCGTTTCATTTGTTGATATACCGTCTGAAATATTTCCTTATGAAATTTTAAGGATCAGTTGTTTTTTTTTAAGTCAATTTGGAAGGAGGACGAAATGGAATGTCAGTCATGAGAAGCTTCTTGCGGCAATTAGAGATATCTCAACTAAAAGTGAAATAAACCCAAGAGATTATAAAATATTTCACGATAAGGACTAAGGGGGGGGGGCATTATTTCAGGAACATTGTAGCTCGTGTCAGATGCGCGCTAACCAGTGTTCGTTCAGTAAAAGTTAACCGCTCTTAAAGAAAAAAATGCCTTTAAAAAAAGAAAAAAATTCCTGTCAATTAAGAACTATTCGAGATTGAGGATTTACTTACATTTTCTCTAAGAGATGGAAAAAAAATATTTAAATTTTCATCTACGAATGACTTTTCTGGGAGTAAAAATGCTTCCATTTGCCAAGGCTGTTCTGCAAGTCGAATTCATTTTCAAGAGAAGTGGTATAAGTGGAGGGGAGAGAAAAAGCGAGCCGCAACTTGAGAGTAAAGGGAAAGGTGTAAGTTTTTTTCACCTTTCTCTTATCCAGTCACCCCCACTTTTTTTTCTTCTTCTTCATAGAAAAATCGAGTGTCAGGAGAGTTGGTCACATGACATGTGACACCCTCATTCCTATAAATAAACGAATGGAGTTTAAGCAAATGTCCAAGTAAAGTGGAGTTTAAGGAAAAGAAAAAGAAAGGCCATATTTGTAGAAATTTTGAACCGGATTGGCTAGTACACGTAGAGCATATGCACGACACTAAAAGTAATCTGAACAGTTAGAAAATAAAACAAAGTTTAACAGAAAGATTAATTTAGATTACTTTCTAGACCAGCTTCACAATTCAGAAACACATCGTTTAATGTGGATTTTTCAATATCCAAATTTAGGCGCTGAAAAGTGAAGTAGCAGTAAAGTTGGTGGGCAACGATGAGAATCGAATCGTTACCTGCACTTGTTCAAGTGATCTTCTTGGCGTTAACATACAATTGCCCACATTACCACCAAATTAAGAAAGTATGCCATCATATAATTCGAGGAATAAAGTTGGGCTGTATTTAAAGTGTCTTATTCACGATAAGTGTTGTGGAAGAAGTTATGTTAGGACTTGATTAATTAATAATAATCCTAAAAAAATGTTAAGACAAAATCTTTTACATAAATTGCGATGACTTTAAGTCCTCAAATCTTAATGGTTGATGCAATTTTCCGGGCTTAAAAAGGCGGACTACTTGACAAAGCGGTTTTAAAGAGACAAAAAAAATGACAGATTTAAATCCAACAACGAGAAGTTCTTTACTACTGACGAAGAAAAGTTATTTTAAGAGAAGTTCTCGAAAGGAACAGTTTTTTAGTTTTTTAGGTTTATTTTTATAGACTCTTTATTTCTAATAAATTATTTTAAATCTTATCTTGTCTTTCTAAAAAAAAATAAAAATGTCAGTTCCCCAAAGAGGTGAGGATTGAAGCTTTTTTTTCTTTGTTGTTGAGCTCGTTAGTTTCGATTTGCGTTTAGCGATCATGGTATGACGACCTAAAAGTTGTGATAAGATCTGAAATAAAAATCTGTAAAAAGAATTTACTATGCTTAAATTAATAATAGTAGTAATCGATTTTTAATATATATATATAATTTTAATTATGTAAGAGTTTTAAAAGGTTATCAAATGTCTAAAAATTTTATTTAGTGCTAGGATGGAACGCAAATAGTTTAGACAAATAGTTAGGACTTATGAAAGAAACAAGTATTTGCCCACTATTTACTTAGTGATAAATTTGACCCAAACTGTCATAATTACACGGTATAGAGACAAGTGGGGGAGAGGCCTTAATTTCGTTGCGGTTCTAAAAGTATTGAAATTTCTAATGCACAGGTGTGAATTAGAAATTTTAAAAAAAATTAAGCAAAACCAGAATATTTAGAGTAGTAGACCCAGACTATGAAACACAAAAAAACAGTACTTACCTGTGGATTCCTGAAGGAGGAAACATAGTCATGGTCTTCCTTTGAGTGTTAGTTGGAGACATTTTTAAGGAGACTTAGGGGGAGGCGTATTAAGAAGGAAAACACGACACTAAATGAAGACGTTAGCGGAAGGGAGTACAGGTAAAAAAAGGTAAAGTAAAGAAGAAGTATGTCATAGCAGGTAATGCAGGTTATAAAATATAGAGGAAATGGAATGTGAAAAAGCTGTGTGGTAAGATACAACTTTAAAAGTGGTAAGAAACTGTTGATGATTTTTTTTTTCTGGATAACAATCAAGTAAGAGTTATGGATGATAAAAAAAATTAAAGTCGATTTAAGCAGGATGTGGGAACAAGCGATCGTTAAAAAGAACCTGTGAAAGCCATCAATCATTTTTACAGTTTCTCCAATTCAAACAAATTAATTATCTACAATTAATCAATCTATTCTATACTTCCAATAGCAATAAAAACGTTCTCTTTTTAAATAGAAATTCAAAGATTCGTGTGTAAAGGAGACAGGGTAATAACGAGGAAAACTTGTAAGGTTCTTCTTAAATGAGAAAAAAAGATAGGTAATAACATTGAAGCAAAAAAAGGTAATTTTCCATTTAGAAAAACTTTTCTTTTTTTTTTTTTTTTTTTTTTTTTGGAAAATAAAATATGATTAATAATATGGCAATTATTGTTTTCCGTTTTTTGCCGTACCGTACACAACATTGTCCAGCCATCCGTCCGATCACTGTTCACAGGGTCGACAACGACAACCACCCTTTTTACCTTTCAACCGGCTCAGGGACGAAAGACTAAATGGACACAAACTTAGTTCGTTCTCACCTTTCTAGCCTACGCATATAGGACCTGTTCTCACATGTTGAAGCTCTGTAATAATTACTTATGCATCTTTTCTTCTTCTTCTTCTTCTTTCCCCCCTTTCGTCTTTCTTTCTTTAACTATAACATCACCCCCCCCCCCTTTTGTTAATAAATCAGCTTCTTTTCTTGTCCTTTCTTTCTTTCTTACTTTCTGCCCTCCTCCTGTCTCTTGTTATGTTGCTAACGATTTCCAACACATAAACTAAACTCTCTCTTCCTATTTCAATCACGCTTCTATTCAACCTTTTCTCTCTATCTCTCTCTGTTTCTCTCTTTATTTCGACATGAATGTTGTCAAGGGTTTGAGGTTAACTCTTCTTGTTTTAATTTTTACACTGAAAAAGAAATGTTATCCGAAGTTAAACGTTAGATATGAACTTGAACAGACTGAAATTAAACATTACTCATACTAAAACGGGTAGTTAGGGTTATCTATCTATCTATCTATCTATCTATCTATCTATCTATCTATCTATCTATCTATCTATCATTCTGTTCATTATCTATCTATCTATCTATCTATCTATCTTTCTGTTCATTATCTATCTATCTATCATTCTGTTCATTATCTATCTATCTAACTATCTATCTATCTATCTTTCTATCATTCTGTTCATTATCTATCTATCTATCTATCTATCATTCTGTTCATTATCTATCTATCTAACTATCTATCTATCTATCTTTCTATCATTCTGTTCATTATCTATCTATCTATCTATCTATCTATCTATCTATCATTCTGTTCTTATTATCTATCTATCTATCTATCTATCTATCTATCTATCATTCTGTTCATTATCTATCTATCTATCTATCTATCTATCTATCTATCTATCTATCATTCTGTTCATTATCTATCTATCTATCTATCTATCTATCTATCTATCTATCTATCTATCTATCATTCTGTTCATTATCTATCTATCTATCAATCTTTCTGTTCATTATCTATCTATCTATCTATCTATCTATCATTCTGTTCATTATTCTATCTATCTATCTATCTATCTATCTATCTATCATTCTGTTCATTATCTATCTATCTATCTATCTATCTATCTATAATTCTGTTCATTATCTATCTATCTATCTATCTATCTATCTATCTATCTATCTATCTATCTATCATTCTGTTCATTATCTTATCTATCTATCTATCTATCTATCTATCTATCATTCTGTTCATTATCTATCTATCTATCTATCTATCTATCTATCTATCTATCTATCTATCATTCTGTTCATTATCTATCTATCTATCTATCTATCTATCTATCTATCATTCTGTTCATTATCTATCTATCTATCTATCTATCATTCTGTTCATTATCTATCTATCTATCTATCTATCTATCTATCATTCTGTTCTTATCTTATCTATCTATCTATCTATCTATCTATCTATCTATCTATCTATCTATCTATCTATCTATCATTCTGTTCATTATCTATCTATCTATCATTCTGTTCATTATCTATCTATCTATCTATCTATCTATCTATCTATCTGTTCATTATCTATCTATCTATCTATCTATCTATCTATTTCTAGAAAGCAAAATTATCGAAGTTTTCAGCGAGGTTATAGAAAGGGTGTAAAAAAAAGACTTCAACTGACAAATCAGACAAAAAAAACAAAAAAAAACGTAAGGCAAACAAAAATAAAACAATTCATTTTTGAGTTACTTTTCAATTTCATTTGAATCTTCATTTTCATTTTCATTGAGTGTGTAACACGACAAAATGTCAATATTCTGCTGAACTGAACTGAAGGAAGAAAAAATGGTGGTCTTTTCTTTTAAAACTACTTTAACTTATCTTAGCTAGTGAGTCTCTCTAGTCACGGTCACTTAATAAAACATTCTCATGTTGAATGTCACCCGAATACCACTCACTTTCTCAATGAAAAATTTAAAAATACGATGCTTTTAAAAAGTTGTGGTCCCAAGTCTTGAATGTTGTGTTCGCTGAAATTGCTTAACCGGAAACTATGAACTTTAATAAATTAGAATTAAAAAAAGTAACTTTAGAAGAAATTAATTAATTTTATCTGGAATCTTAATGACCAAGTTACCATAATTGTTCATAAACATAAGCAAACATGATTGAACGTGATGTACAAAAAACAAATTCCGATTTTAAAAAAATAGTTTCACATGAATTATGTGATATCACTACAACTTTGTAAAACACCCCTCCAAAGGCTTGAGAGAAATCAGTTTATCTTAAATCTTTCCGTTCGAAAGCATACTTTAGTTTTTTACGAATTCCAGAATAGTGGTTCTCAGCACAATTATTGCGACCCAAATGAGTGTCGTGGAATGGCTTTTAGATTGTAGATATATATATTTACATAACAATAGGACTATAATAAAATATTATTGAGACATAAAAGATCAAGAAAATAGTTGCAAATAAAAACACACCGATATGAATAAATACGGTGTATTATTGATACGCCATGCGGCCATGATTCTTCAATTTTTTTTTCTTGTCTGTTCATGTCCAATGTTTGTATGCCGAATTGTCTGGGAGCCTAACAAACAAAAAACCGTGTCAGTATGGTTTTTTTTTTTTTAGTCACTACCGACGTTGCTAATTCTGTATTTGATAAGCACACATAATACATTTAAAGTTTTTCATGACATTTTCTTTGATCAAAATAAGAAATATTGATTATTAGATTAAAATAAATTCATTAAATTTATTGGATAAAAAAAAGGAAAACTAAATTAAAAGAAAAAACAATGAAATTAGATTTCTTTTCTAAATCGAGAAACCGGGGAGCCGAGTTCGAATTCCAGTTGAATCCATTGTATTCACTTATGCGCAAATACCCTTGGGAAAGGTATTAATCCGTTTCTTCCTTCCAGTTATGGGTTAAATAGCAGGACAGATTGGGTTCTATAGCCTTGGTCGGCAACCAGTCTACCGCAGAAAGCAATGGCAACCTACTGCGGGATAATCTTCTGCCCAGTCAGTCATGTCTCTTTTGAGACATGACCGCCCAAGCGTGTATCACGTGTGGCACTTAACTGACTGACTGAATATAATAGTTGGAATAATGATTAAGGCTTCTACTGGTCATAAAGTGGGGGATCTGTTTATTACTTCATAACAATAGGAAACCGATCCCCCACTTATTACTACATAATAATATAATACATTTCTTTCCCCTCTAGCTATGAGTCAAATAGCAGGACAGATTGGGTTCTATAGCCTTGGTCGGCAACCAGTCTAGCGCAGTAAGCAATGGCAACCTATTGCGGGATAATCTTCTGCCCAGTCAGTCATGTCTCTTTTGAGACATGATCGCCCAAGCGTCTATCACGTATGGCACTTAACTGACTGACTTCTAAATCGAACAGCATCAAACTCAAACAAAACAAAAAAAGAAAAACAAAGAAAAAAGAAAAAGTTCTTTTATTTAATTTCTCAAAACATAGATGATAATGATAAATCGACGGGAAACATTTCATTACAAAAACTTCGAATGTGGGTCATAAATAAAATGATCAATGTTTATTTTAATATATGTGGGAAAGACCGTTTGGAACTGATCCTCAAGTGCTTTCAAAATCAATTCAATTCTCATGGCATCAAAAATTGTTCAGTTTTTGTTTTTTTATTTACTACGTTTTACAAGTCTGGCACAAGACCACAAGTTGCTTGCAGTAGCTGATGTCCCAAAGTGGAACATCTATGATCAGGATTATAGAAAATAAACCAACCATATTTCCAACACAGTTACATACCCACAAGCTATTACAGTGTAACCCTGATATAAGAAAGTTGTCGGGACCGGATAAAAGTTATCTTATGCCAGGGTTTCTCTTATATCCGGGTTTGGTCTATTTTATATACATTACCACAGGCTCTAATTTGGGACCAGATAAAATCTCTCTTATATCCGAGTTTATCTTATATCCGGGTATCTTATATATGGGTTATACTGTATTAAAACACGTCGAACTTTATTTTCTGCCAAGTAACAGACAATATTTATAAACATCGCCAAAAGGTTCTACAATACAACACACACGGTTTAAATAAAAGTGTCTATTGGTTAGAAATTAACACCACCATATGAAATATTTGACCAATCAGAGAAAGTTAAAAACGTATTTTTCCTTGAGCCTATTTCTGGGAAAATTTTCTTATAAAAACCCAGATTTAAACATTCAAAAGCAGAGATACAGCTGTCTCCAAGCTTTTCAAAGACGAAGCTACATAGCTTTTTCTTTTCCTCAATATGTTCTGAAAAAATCATGTATTGGTGACTTTAAATGAATCGGATATCGGCTCGGAACAAGAAATCGGAGAGCTGAGTTCAAATTCTTGTAGAATTCATTGGATTCACTTACGCGCAAATACCCTTGAAAAAATATGAATCTTTCGCTCTCCCTCAAGCTATGGGTTAAATAGAAAGACAGATTGGGTTCTGTAGCCTTGGTTGGTAACAAGTTTACCGCATAAAATTATAGCAACGTACTGCAGGAAAATTTTCCGTCTCGTCAGTCATGTATATTTCGAAACATGATTGATTAACCGTATTTCACGTATGGCACTGAAATGACTGACTAATGTTTGTAAATATAATTGATTCATTCGACAGGCACACCAATGTTTTCTTTTTATCCAAATTATTGTTTGGAATTCGGACCTTCAGATATTTTAGCATGTGTTGCAGGGTCGATGATGGTAACCAACTCAGTGGAATTTTAAGAAAAAGTGAAGTGACATGGGGAAAGCAAAGATTACAAAAACAAGGTGCCAAGCGAACAAGTAGCCTTGAGCTGGCAAATTTTATTTGTGTTGTTTTACAGTTCAAAACGATCTCTTGGTTGCCGCGGGACTGTTGTTGATTGAGCAGTGTCTACCGTTCGTAGGCTAGAGTTGTCGGTGCATGCGGTTAGCAACATGTAGGTCAGGAAATAGGTCTTGAGTTGCTAGTCGTTACTGCACTGGGTGAATAGGATTGGTCCGTCGCATGTTTGTCATAGTCAGGCGGCGTAGACTGCGATAACTGTCAAAATGCGGTTCGGTCCGTTTGACTGGCGTGTAGACTGCATTAGCAGTCGACAGTTGATTCAGTAAGGAGGTCACTGTCGGGTCGATCTGGACTAGTCGCTGCACTGGGTTTGTGCATATTTCATAAAGATAGATTTTCCTGCCCTGAAAAGGGAAGTTGTAGTGACTAGAGGAAAAGACCTGTTGGCTGTCCTGAAAAGGGCAGTTGTAGTGACTAGAGGAAAAGACCTGTTGGTTTTCCTGAAAAGGACAGTTGTGGTAGAAGTGCTAGGAGGCGTCAGCAGGTGTGGTAGCAGGTTAGAGGCGTCAGCAGAATGGTAGCAGTGGTTGGAGGCGTCAGGGAGCGTCAGGTTCCTGCAACAGCATGGCATTCTTCCTTCACCCACACAGGCTGATTGCTGACTTGTTTGCCTTTAGACTGCTGCTTTTATACACCACTGTATACGTCACAGTTGTTGTAAGCCTTGTTTTCGTTTTGCCGAGTTATGAACATATGGTGTAAAAACCAAAGCTTCTGAGGTGAGTAGCCTGGGGCTAGAGTAAGGCCTCCTAGATAATTAATCATCATCAATTAAAAAGAAATGTACAATTTAAACTTTCTAGGAAAAGTTATCTTACATTCAGTATGGGTTTGTTTCTCCAGCAGTATTGTCACGTTAGTTCGTACGTCAGGTAAAGACATAGTCTCACCTGTTTGTAAGTCATTTGCATCTGTTGGTACATTAGACAGAACTGTCATTGTTAATTGTGTCCTTTCAATGGAGACGGGTTTCACACGATCAATTGAGACGGTATCTGTGATATTACTGCAGTTGATTGTGAGATGTTTCTTCATACGATTCAAGACTTTAGAAGGTCCCTTATAAGTCGGTGTGATCTCAATAGAAACGAAGAAAAGAGTGCTAGACTGCTACGTGATGTCAGTTCTTCAGTACGGCTGTGAATGCTGGACAATATCATCGAAAATGAGGAAAAAACTGGAAGCGGCCGAAATGTGGTTCTACAGAAGGATGCTACGGATATCGTGGACTGAGCATACAAGCAACGACGAAGTGTTAGAAAGAATGGCAACAAAAAGGAAATTGATGCTGAGCATCAGGAAGAGACAACTGAAGTTCCTGGGACATGCAATGAGGAAGGAGAGCCTGGAGAACCTGATACTGACTGGTCAGATAGAAGGAAGGAGAGACAGAGGAAGGCAGCGGATAACATATCTGCAGAGTCTGATCAGGTGGATGACGGAACGGGGGTTGCCAGGAGCAACAGGAGCAAACATACTAAGAGCCACAAGGGATAGGGAGACGTGGAGATCCATGATCGCCTACGTCCTGAAGGGACAGGGCACATAGAAGAAGAAGAAGTGGTCGATTGACAACGTCGTTTCTCACAAAATCGAATTCGCAGTCGCGTACTTGATGAGGGGGGCATACACGTCCGGTGGTCGATGTTTCGGCAAAATGTAAGTCAATCTGGCCATCTTCTGTTGTAACTCTTGAACAAAAGGGATTACCAGAGTCGGATCCGTGATGAATGAAAAATACCGCCCTGGCAGTGAAAGAGGCATGCCGAAAACAAGTTCAGCTGTTGAACAACCCAAATCTTTCTTTAAGGTATTTCTTAATGATAGTAGAATTAAAGGAAGATCGTCGATCCAATTTGTAGTATAATTTCTGGTGGCCAGGGAAGTCTTTAGAGAGCGGTGAAATCACTTGACAAGTCTGTTGATGCAAGGATGGTAAGCCGTTGTTCAGATTTGTTTCACGCCGAGTAAGCGGTTAAATTCCGTAAAGAGGGATGACGGAAATTGATAACCTTGATTTGTTATGATCACCTAAGGAGTTCAAAAGATTGCGATCCATTCCCGCAGGACTGCTTTTGAGATTATGTTGACTGAAATGTCTTTGATCTGGGCGGCTGTTGACCATCAGGAGAAACGGCCCATGATTGTCAGGATGTATTGGTATTCTTGATACATTAGTAGTGGTCCTATGATGTCGACGTGGATGTGGGGAAAATGAGTTTCAGGTGTTCTGAAAATACCAATTGGAGATTTCGTGTGTTGGTGAATCTTGCATTTCTGGTATTCTGAATTCAATCTCAGAGGTCGGTGTTCATATTGAGCCAAACAAAGCAGTCAGCTATGAGTTTGATAGTAGCTCGCTTGCTCGGGTGAGATAAACCATGGACGTGTCTGAATACTTGTTTTCGCAGCCTACATATTGTCTAGGAGTGTCTAGTGTCGTATCACAATAGAACGCTGAAGAGTGCTGGGAACTCCTGAAGCTTCAAAGAGGTGTCTATGAGCACACCTCATAACGTTGAGTCAGATTTTTGCTCATCTGAATCTTGACTGAAGATGTCGTTTGTGAAAGTGTTGATTCTTGTTTGGGACTAGTGTATCGGCGACAGCTTTATCCTTTCTTTTACTTGTCATAAATCTGTCGAAAATTGTGATATGTAGTTCAAGTGCTTGATCGCACGAGAAGTGTACTTGTCTGAGCTCGTGCTCAATGCTGTTGTCAGCGGTTTGTGGTCTTTGAAGACCGTAAAGTTTCGACCTCCCAGAAGGCGGAAAAATACTTAATGGCTAAATATATTGCCAATAGTTCCCGGAAGAAAGTGTTGTATTGTACTTGTGATAACTTGGTGGAGAAAAACGCAATGGGTTTTCGTTGTGAGTTCATCTCTTAGTCAAATACCGCGCCTATCTCTGTTGTCAGGTAAATCTGGGTTCGTGGATCACTTTCGATGTAAGACAATTTCGGGAAATTCACTTGTGGTCTTGACTGTGTGAAATGCTTTCCGGGGGTCACCTTTTAATATGATGCCCTTATTTCGTTGTTATAAGAGGTTTGTAAGTGGGTGGAGAATGGTCAAACAGTTTGGGATAAATAATCAGTAGAAGTTTACCAACCTATGGAACGGCGCAGTTGCTTCATGAATGTGGGTGCTGGAAAATCTTCGATAGTTTTTCACTTTCTCTGGTAACAGAGCGATACCATTAGGATCAGTATGGTGCCCAAGGAAATCGATGTGAGCAGAGCCTGCTACACACTTGTCCAGGTTTAGTTTGAGACCATAGTGTGATAAATGCTGAAATACTTTGTGTTGGTGTCGTTTGTGGGTGTTATGGTGTAGTGGTTATTGGCTTGTCACGCGAAATCGAGGAGCCGAGTTTGAATACCAGTTGAATTCATTGCATTCACTTACGCACAAATACCCTTGGGAAAGGTATTAATCTGCTTCTTCCTTCCAGTTATGGGTTAAATAACAGGACAGATTGGGTTCTATAACCTTGGCTGGCAACTAGTCTACTGTAGAATGTAATGGTAACCTACTGTGGGACAACCTTTTGTCCAGTCAGTCAAGTCTCTTTTAAGACATGATCACCCAAGTGTGTATAATGTATGGCATTTAACTGATTGATGGACCTTCACTTTTAAATTCCAAAGAACTTTATAGTAGTAAATACAGGAAAAAAGATCAGTTACAACTGAGAAGTGAGTGCAAGGAAGTGCGTTGTGGTGCAGTGGATATTGACTCGGAACAAGAGATCAGGGTGCTGAGTTCGAATTCCATTTGAATTCCATGCATTCACTTACGCACAAAGACCCTTGGGAAAAGTATTAATCCGTCTCTTCCTTCCAGTTATGGGTTAAATAACAGGACAGATTGGGTTCTATAGCCTTGGCTGGCAACCAGTCTACCGCAGAAAGTAATAGCAACCTACTACAGGATAATCTTCTGCTCAGTCAGTCATGTATTTTTTGAGACATGATCGCCCAAGCGTGTATCACGTATGGCACTTAACTGACTGACTGACTGTGGCGGGTACGAATTCCAGTGACTTGGATATTCATGGTATTGTCGGAGAGTGTTCTCCTATTCATGTGTCCGGTCAAATTGTAGTCAGCTAAGTGCCACACATAATACATACTTTTACAGTAGGATGCCATTACTTTCTGCGGTAGACTGGTTGCCAGCCAAGGCTATAGAACCCAATCTGTCCTGCTACTTAAGCCATGGTTGGAGGGAGAAAAGATGGATTTTATTATTATATTAATAAGTATTAATTAGTGGGGGATCAGTTTATTAGTTTATAACAATAGAAAACCAATCCCCACTTTATGACCAGTAGAAGGTTTATTTATTTCTCTATTATATTCAGTCAGTCAGTCAAGTGCCATACATGATACAGACTTTAGGCGATAATGTCTCGAAAGAGACATGACTGACTGGGCAGAAGATTATCTGGCAGTAGGTTGCCATTGCTTTCTGTGGTAGACTGGTTGCCGACCAAGACTATAGAACCCAATCTGTCCTGTTATTTGATTCATGGCTAGAGAAAAAAGAGATGTATAATATTATTAAGTAATAATTAATGGGGGATCAGTTTATTACCTCATAACAATAGAAACCGATCCCCCACTTTATGACCAGTAGAAGCCTTAATCATTATTTCAATTATTATATTCAGTCAGTCAGTTAAGTGCCATATGTGAAACACGCTTGGGCGATCATGTCTCGAAAGAGACATGACTAACTGGGCAGAAGATTATCTGGCAGTAGGTTGCCATTGCTTTCTGCGGTAGGCTGGTAGTGTAATACACCACGAAATTTGTGCCGACAATAGGTGTCTTCACTTTCATCAAGATAAATGACCAGGTATAGTTACGTCACATGTCAATTCGTAGCATGAGAGATTTGTTGCCATAGGTTTCAGTGATGGAGCCGTTAGCTGCTTGAAGTTTAACCTCGGTGGGCTTTGTGGAGACTTCGTTTGTTTGAGGTATTACATTGATGGTCGCACTTGTGTCGATGAGAAATTTCAGCTCATTATTTTGGTTCTATACATAGAAAAGGTGACAGCATTTTTCTGTACCAGCCAGGTCTGTTGCCATTACCTGCAGGTTGCATCATTTCCCTGATGCAGACGATATTTACAGGGAAGCCTGCAGTTTCAGGCCCTGAAGCCATATGCGTGGAGCCAAAAGGTGTGTGGGCCGAGATGTCTATCTCAACTCGAGCAGCATGGTCAGTCCTTATCCTGCCTTTTAAAGGGCAATGAGCTTCAGTTTTCTATGTGGAAAATAAGTCTCTGATTTGTCTCTGCAGATCAGTTACAGCATTTTCCAAGTGTGTGGTTGTGTTCTCAGATTCGTACACGGAATTCACACTTTTGTCCAGGATGAAAAAATGCAGTCAGCGGAATCTGCTAGTTGGTCCAAAAGGGGGAGGGTAGACATCGGAGTAAGGATTTGGATTATTGTTGCGGGTAGCTGGTCTATCTAGAAACTTTGAAGGATGAGTTCTGTCATGGTGTCTTTTCCCAGATTACTTTTCATGTCTGGGATAGAGTACAGTCGCCCCTAGTTACATTGTTAAAAAGCTTATGAAGTGTTTCCTTTTCAGAGTGGCCTGTTCATTTAAGTAAAGCCGCTTTGAGCAAGTATACGGCTCATGCTCTGTGATGGATTTAAATATGTTGGGCACTTTGTTGGCAATGGACACAGGTAGTGTTGGTATAAGTGGCTTGAGATATGATTCTTCGGACAGTAAAAACTTTCTCAAATTGCAAGAACCATATTTTTACATGCCCCTTGTTAAAGAAGAAAAGTTAGTGTGGCTGCCATATCATTTGAGAGTTCGTCATCACCTACTTTGCCTTGCCATGCCAAATCAAGTCATGGTCACCATTTGTCGTGAGGCAGATTATGGTACTCCGGACGTTTAAGAAGAAGTGAAGTGATACAGAAATGGCAAAGATGACAAAAACCAGATGCCAGTTAAAAAAGTTAACTTAGTCTAACAATTTTTATTTGTGTTGTTTTACAGTTCAATACGATCTCTTGAGTTGCCGCTGGACTGTTGGTGATTGAGCAGTGTCCACTGCTTGTAGGCTTGAGTTGTTGGTGTGGGTAGTTAACAATATGTAGGCCAGGAAATGGGGCTTGAGTTGCTAGTTGTTGCTGTATCGAGTGCTTCAGGCAGCATGGCAGCAGGTTGCAGACATCAGTTCTTTGGAACGGCATGGCGTTCTTTCTTTGCCTATGTGGACTGACTACTGACTTGTTTGCCTTTAGACTTCTGCTTTTATATGCCACTGTGTACTCCCCAATTGTCGTGAGCCTCGTTTTTGTTTTGCTGAGTCATTGTCATGTGAAGTAAAAACCAGGTATTTTGAGGTATGTAGCCTAGGACTACTATACAGGCATACCCATTTTTTAAATTTTTATCTAAATTATTGCTTGGAATTTGAACCTTCAGATATTTAATATAAACAACCTGAATGAGAAAAATCCCTACAGGATCAATGCTGGTTAATTTCAAGATTTCTTGACCATGTAAGCCATTGGTTTTAGACTAGAACTGGAATGATGTGTAAGAAAAAGGTGAGCAAGCTGTCTAATGAATGGCATTATTGTCTGTTTTCCGACCAGTGCCAAAAAAAGATGTTTTAGCAGAAATAAAAAAAAAAGGTTTCTGGAAACTGATTTTCAAGGCAGCCCCCTCCCCTACTTGAAGATGGGTGACAAACAATATGCACCAACTCAAGCCAAGTTTAATATATATCTATATTTTAAGAGGACGTATTAGCAGAACAAAAGTTGTTAGTAGCCATTTTTGGATTCCAACTTTCCTATTGCATTCACTTTTGCATAAAAAGCCTGAACCCACCACTTCTTCCTCCAGTTATGGGTTAAATAGCATTTATTGGCTGAGTTCTCTAACCTTGGATAGCATCAATCTAAAAGGAGTTAAACTCTGAAACTAAAATGAAATTAAACTGTGGAGAAGTCAATGTGAAACTATTTCTTTTCACATAACCATTACTATTAACATATAATTAAGAAAAGGAATCTGTTAAGAAGGCAATGGGATACTACTCCACTATCTTTCCCAAGAAGTCATGGCAATTCACAGATGATAATGAAAAGGGATGTGTGGAGAAGGCAATAGAAAACTACTCCACTATCTTTGCCAAGAAGTCATGGTAATTCACAGATAATAAAGAATTATAATTGCCTACACTCTGAATGAACATAGCTGTTAAAAAGTAATTTATAACATTCTTGGTTGGTCAGATAATGGTATATTTCCTGACAGTGTTTTCAGGTAAGTTGATGGCGTTTCAACTGAGATAAAAAGCCAATTTTCAACTTTTGTGACTAGCTGATTTTTCCAATTTTGAAGTTTGCTGCAACACAATCTTTCATATTTCTTTTCCTTTTAACTGACACTGTAACATAGTGAATGTCAATAATTTACGACTTGTTTCATGACCGACTTATATTGCATCTTTTTCCTCTTTGTCTCAGTCATTTTCAAAAGCAAATTTTAAGAACAAATGGACGCACTATTAAATTGAAAAATGGTGCAACATCATCTTTCCCTTTCATTCTATTCTTAGCTTTTATGCTATACAAAGCAGATTGTATCAAATATTTAAAAAAATGGTTTTGCGGAGAAAGAATACCACCAAATGATCAGAAGTTTAGTTGGTTTTGTTTACCGGCATATCAACCTCTATGGGTTATTTAATGCCGGAATCTAAATATTTTGAACACAATTTTATGCCTTCAACTACAGATAAAATGCATTGTAGGTCAGTTTACATTAAATATGTATTGTTGGTTGGTTGATTCTGTATAGCAACATATCAATACCTCTATGAGTTAGTTAAACAGAATTCTACATATTTTAAATATTATTTTATGTCTAGAACTAAAAGATATATAAAGATGTAAAGGTAAGCCTTCAACTACAGATAAAATGCATTGTTGGTCATTTTGCTTTAAAATGTATTGCTGGTAATTCTACTATAAAATGTACTGTTTGTCATTCGGCTTTAAAAATGTATTGTTGGTCATTTTCCTTTAAAAATGATTTGTTGTAATTCTACTATAAAATGTATTACTCATCATTTTTCTTTAAAAATGTATTGCTGGATATTCTATGATAAAATATATTGCTGATCATTTTACATTAAAAATGTATTGTTGGTCATTTAACTTTAAAATGTATTGTTGGTAATTCTACTATGAAATATATTGCTGGTCATTTTTGCTTTAAGAATGTATTGTTGGTAATTCTACTATAAAATGTATTGCTGGTCATCAGTTTGCTTTAAAAATGTATTGCTGGTCATTTTGCATTAAAAATGTATTGTTAGTAATTCTACTATAAAATGTATTGCTAGTCATTTTGCTTTAAAAATGTACTGTTGGTCATGAAGCTTTAAAAATGTATTGTTGGTAATTCTATGATAAAATGCATTGTTGGTCATTTTGCTTTAAAAATGTATTGTTGGTAATTCTACGATAAAATGTATTGCTGATCATTTTGCTTTAAAAGTGCATTGTTGGTAATTCTACTATAAAATGTATGTTGATCATTTGGCTTTAAAAATGTATTGTTGGTCATTTTACTTTAAAAGTATCTTGTTGGTAATTCTACTATAAAATGTATGTTGATCATTTGGCTTTAAAAATGTATTGTTGGTAATTCTACTATAAAATGTATTACTCGTCATTTTTCTTTAAAAATGTATTGCTGAATATTCTATTTTCAAATGTATTGCTGGTCATTTTACTTTAAAACTGTATTGTTGGTCATTTAACTTTAAAATGTATTGTAGGTAATTCTACTATAAAATATATTGTTGGTTATTTTACTTTAAAAATGTATTGTTGGTAATTCCACTATGAAATATATTGCTGGTCATTTTTGCTTTAAGAATGTATTGTTGGTAATTCTACTATAAGATGTATTGCTGGTCATTTTGCTTTAAAAATATATTCTTGGTAATTCTACTATGAAATATATTGCTGGTCATTTTTGCTTTAAAAATGTATTTTCGGTAATTCTACTAGAAAATATATTGCTGATCATTTTGCTTTAAAAATGTATTGTTGGTAATTCTACTATAACATGTGTTGTTAGTCATTTTGCTTTTAAAATGTTTTGTTGGTGATTTTGCTTTTATAATGTATTGTTGTTAATTCTACTATAAAATGTATTGCTGGTCATTTTGCTTTAAAAATATATTGATGGTCATTTTGCTTTAAAAGTGTATTCTTGGCCATTTTGCTTTAAAAATGTATTGTTGGTAATTCTACTATAAAATGTATTTCTGGTCATTTTGCTTTAAAAATATATTGATGGTCATTTTGCTTTAAAAGTGTATTGTTGGCAATTCTACTATAAAATGTACTGTTGGTCATTTGGCTTTAAAAATGTATTGTTAGTAATACTACTATAAAATATATTGCTAGTCTTTTTGATTTTAAAATGTATTGTAGGTCATTTTGCTTTTAAAATGAATTGTTGTTAATTCTACTATAAAATGTATCGCTGGTCATTTTGCTTTGAAAATGTATTGTTGGTCATTTTGCTTTAAAAATGTATTGTTAGTAATTCTACTATAAAATGTATCGCTGGTCATATTCCTATAACAAATTATTTTTGTTTTTTTTCTTTAAAATGTTTTATTGGTCATTTTACTTTAAAAATGTATTGTTGGTAATTCTAATATAGAGTTTATTGCTGGTCATTTTGCTTAAAAAATGTATTGTTGGTATTTGCTCTATGAAAATTTTATTGTTGCTATTTTTATACATTCATAGTGTTTTGTTCTTGTTTTGGCTTCACTATTTTCTCATAGCTGGGATCCTGACAAATGCTACCACCCAGGTCATGGTTGGCCTTGGACCAACAGCAACTAAAAGGTGGTTCCATGCTCCTTAAAACCTCCAATTTTTCAGTCAGAGGCTTTGTTGCCAGATGTAGTTTATCGTCATAACCAGGACTAGAAATTAAGAAGTGTTTCCATACTCCTCAAAACCTCTAATTTCCTGATCTGAGGCCTTGAATGAAGGCTGTGATCAAAGCAAATGGCTATTATACTAAATATTAAATTTATTTTGTAACAAGTATTTTTTTTCTTGTTAAAGCATTTGTTGAATAAATCAAATAAAATTACTTTAGTTAAATTGTTTATTGTCTGTCAATATGCCTCATAAATGATAAAATAGTTCTTGTCCTAATACTTTTGCACAGTACTGTATATGAGTAAATAATAAGCATTCAGTGCTGAAAAAGAAAAAGGGTTTAGCCACTCTTCCCTCTGACTTTCACCAGGTGGTTGTTGATCTGGGTAACCTTTGAGGAATTTCAAACTGAACCCTTTATTCAATCTACAGATACTGCTTGATCTTTTTTTGCTGATCATATCCAGGGAATTCTTATCTATTATTTATTAAGTACTTTATTGCTCTCTCTGTTTCTACTGAGTAAGTTTTTCCTATCAAAGTTCAGAGATTGAGCTCCCAATAACTGTATTGCCAAATTCATATACTAGCACTCGGTTGTTGTCTCATGGGACAATTCTGAGTCTAGAACTTTGGAACCTTAAACATAAATTACCAACTGTTGGAACTGCTCCTGCAGCTGTTTCACCTACTAGAGCTTCAATTTACTCACCTGCTGCAGGTAGGGTTCATCATCCCTCTGTTGCATCTCTGTCTGAGGACAGATACACTTCTGAGAAAAATAAAATACTGAGAGGTGCTCAGTTCCAGCTAACAGATACCTGAGGCTGCACCACTCCATTGCAGTAGAGCGGTGGATTGGTGGTCACCACCAAGGCCAGTTCAACCAACATTTGCAAAGGCTGGGTCATTTTTGTCCCAATCCTGAGTTTATGTACTTAGGTCCCCTCATTAAAAACCGACATTAGTTCACAACTCATCCCAGAGGCTAGAGGTGGGGGCAGGGTAAATAAACTTACTGCTGCTCACTGTTGTTTCCTTCATTTGTTAACAGTTCCCATATTCTGTTCCCAAGTTGGACTCGAAAGGAACACAGCAAAAGTGTGGTTTCATCTTTCATAAACTGGTGAGGGGTCACTTGATAAAATAATCCAAACCCACCAAAATCTTGAAACGAATGATGTAAAATAAAATGTCATTGTGATAATGGAAATTTAGAAACAAACTGATTTATGTTTTAATTTTAACAGGATCTTCTCCAATCAGTAACCTGTTCAAGTCTAAGGTCAACCTATTTTCCCTATATATCCCCATAAATTGTGCCTCTCACTCTGTATTCCTCTACTTTAAGTGGCTCTTAGTCTTTGTACAAGGTGAATATCATTGTGAAAAATAAGAGATTATTTAGTTTCTGATACAAGGATATAAGTATTAGGCACCCAGTGAGGATCAAACTCTCTAGTAATAATAATCATAAGCAAGACCAACTTGCTTAAGATTTTAAGATTTAAATATTTTCTGACATTAAATAACATGCAAAAGGTTGATAAGCCATGAAAAACAATCAATCTACCTAATCTAAATGTGAAAGAAATACTTAAAGTTGATGAAATTTGGCACTTTTTCCAGTTGATTTAAACTACTTGAGATTTTGGATATTTATATGTGATAACAGCAAAGTATCTTGTCAGTTCAAAACAAACATTACATTCTTTGCCTCCATCATCTATGGCCATTGTTCCCAACCCTGGAGTAAATTACCCCAGTGGGGTAATGAGCTCATATTTTGTGGGGTAGTGGATGTTTGGTTTGGGAAGAGGCAATCAGCTTATAATTTCACACTATATCCTTGGAATGAAGACCAAGTCGTCATTTGTTTGCACTTCTCTGAATATTTGATTTGTTATGCTCAACTGAACATTCTACTAGTTTGTTCATCATTTTTAACTTGTCAGAAATAGTTTGGACTTTAATTCCATATTTTTTTATTTTTTTATATATCACCTGGATACCCCCCCCCTCTGCTAGTAGCTCACTCTTTTAGTTAGGGCAACGGTTGGTAAGATATCTGATTCCTCAATCCCGTCCAATTATTGGCGACTGCTAAAAAGTTAAAACTGTCTAATTATTGCAAAGCATTTTTTAGCTAACGAGCTGTCCCAATTGTGTGGGCTGTGCGCTGGAAATTATTTTACTATTCGCCTCCACCGTTTTAAAACTCGCCACTTTTTCTCTCATGTCCAGTGGGCTAGATTCTATTCAGAGTTGTTGAATCCCTTCAATGTAAGTCGTCATTTGTTTGCATTTCTCTGAATATTTGATTTGTTTTGCTCAATCGAACGTTCTACTAGTTTGTTCATCATTTTCAGAAATTTTTGTTGCAGGTAGTTTAGACTTTAACTAAGTTAAAACTTATTTTATATATATATATATATATATATATATATATATATATATACATTTTTTTTAATTGGAGTAGATAGACCCTTCTATCACCCGGTTTACACTCTTCCCACATCTATTGAACAGGTGTAGATGCTCATCCCTTGTTTCCTGTTTAGGAAGTGGTTTCCAGCTCTTTTCTCTCCTCAGACCTTAGTAATGGTGCTTCTGTAATTTTCCTGTGATGTGTGTGGGCGGTGGCAACATCTCTTCATTGTGAGGATATTTTGTTGGCAGTTTTCTGGTTGCTGCTTCCGTCTGGTTATTAGGAGCCCTACCTCTTGCGTAGCATCAAGAGTTGGCCACTCTGATCAACAGTTGCATAATATCAAGGTTCTTGCAGTGCCATGTCGTGCATGGATAGGTATCCCTGCAGGTGCTTTTGGTGGGCAAACATGAGGTCACACTTTGCTGCAGCCTGTGCCAGTTCCCTTCCAGTGCATGTCGCAGCTAATGACCGTTTGCTTCCTCTACTCAAAGTCTCTCTCCAACAACAACATTAAACATGAACATCCATATCTTCGCAAAAAAAGCTAAACCAGGCAAATTAAAATCACCTAAACCTCTTAACATTTCCTTTTCTAACATCCACGGTATCCGAACCAACTTCTGTAGCATTGAATCTTTCCTCTATCAAGTGTCCCCCAACATCCTAGCTCTTTGTGAGACTAATCTCAACCCCTCAATTCCCTCGTCCGACTTCTCTATTCCTGGCTACCTTCCCCTCTTCGGAAAAGACTCCAATGTCCACATGCATGGGCTTGGTATTTACGTCAGTGAATGTCTTCCACTAGCTAGGATGATCTCTCTCAAATCCCTAGATCATTCTTATATGTGTTTCCGTCTCTCTCTTCTAAGCTCAGTTAGCTATCTCCTCTTTCTCTACCAATCCCCTTCATCTTCCGACTGCTCCATACTTGACAGCATCTCCAACAATATCGACAAAGCCATTTATTCCCATTTTTTTGCCCATATATTTGTGCTTGGCGACTTTAACGCCCATCATGGTGAGTGGCTGGAGAACTCTGTCACAGATCTTGCTGGTGTACACATCATGAATTTTTCAATCACTCAGTCACTTACGCAGGTGGTGGGGTTCCCCACGCATTTCTGTAATAACCCTAATGGACAACGACTCACTACTAGATCTCTGTTTTACCTCCACCCCCAACTCTTGCAATGTCAAGCAACTCTGCCCTCTCAGAAACTCTGACCATATGGTAGTTTCCATCAACATCTCCTTCCACCTCGACTCCACCCAGGAACCTCTGACCAGCAGAATATCTTACTGCTAATAAAGAGCCGATTGGGACTCTTTCCATGATTTCCTGTTTGATATCAGTTGGAACAAAGTATTTAGCCTTCTTCTTGAAGACTGTGTGGCTGAGGTCTCCTCTTGGGTTAAGGCTGGCATTGATGCTTTCATCCCTGCCAGGAAGTTGAGACTTAAATCTCACTCATCCTCCTGGTGCTCCCCTGCCTACTCAGCTGCCATTGCCCCCACAAAATCACTTCTTTCGGCTTTACCAGAGTCATGTGTTGGACCATAACAGGTGCCCTTTTGCCTACAGCTCGTAATGAGTGCAAGAAGGTACTTAAAGCAGCTAAGCTGATGTTTGCAGGTAGAATGAAGCGGCGCATAGCATCCCGTAAGTTCAGCTCCAAGACTACTGGAAGCTCTGTAAAAGCATGCTGAACAGCAGTAAACCCTCAATCCCACCTCTAATCAATGAATTTGAGGTCTTCCCCTCTTCAACAGACAAGGCTGAGTGTTTTTCTTGCAGATTCTCCACTAACTCAACACTGGACTCGTCTGGAGTATCTGTACCTGATTCCCCTCTCCGAACCCAGGCCCAACTAACTGACATACTAATTACAACCTCGGTGGTCTCCAAAATAATTTCTAAGCTTGACCCCCATAAAGCGAGTGGAGGTGACAGAATACCAATCATTGTCCTAAAGAAATGTGCTCCTGAACTCTCCTCTGTTCTCTCTAAACTCTATAACTACTGCCTCTCTGGTTCTTGCTTTCTTGCTTGCTGGAAATCCTCCTTCATGGTTCCCATATATAAAAACTAGCAGTATAGCCCAGCATTGCTCGGGTGTAATGAAAGCTTTAAAACTAATCTATGGTCTTAGAGTTCAGACTCTTTGGACGTTGACACGAAAGACTAAAAATCAATAGTTGTTTCCAGTTAAAGCGAAAGACTGAAAGAAAAATGAATGGTTGTAAGTCAAATTTTGATTTCTTGGTATCAATATCAAATAAGTTTTCTTCGTCGTAAAATGAATTTTGAAGGCTAAATAAGTCCTCTGAGTAAATGATATCATGACTGAGACTAAGAACTACAATTATACCTACTTAGAGTCAAACCCCAAGCAAAAACTAAAATAAAAAGACTGAAAAATACAGACATACAGGCAGATAAAAAGACACACACACAAACATCTTGCCTTTTAAATATATATATTATCGATTTTCTGCACTATTGTAAGAACTGCAACCTTGAAACTTCTGAATATCGTTTCTTATGTCTTTGTCTATGAGTGTATGAAATTTGATTAAAATCGGACCAACTCCTTCTATAACCCAATTTTTTCAATTATCAATTTTTGATATTTATCGGGGGGGGGGGGGTACCTCGACACAAAACCTAGCTAAGAACACTCGCACATGCTTATAGTACAACTGTGTAAATTTTCAAGAAAATCGTTTCAGCTGTTTTGGAGTCTATAGGTAATGGACACACACACACACACACACACTCAAACATACACACAAAGTTCCATTTATAAATAAGTTTAGATTTGGTTTTATGCATGTATCCGGGTAATGGAGTGGCAGTTGTTGTTGATCTTAGGTTATAATTTGTTCTGGTATTTGAGTGCGCAGACCATCCCCAGAATCAATTCTTGGTTTTCTGGATATATTTATCTTGTGTGGAAATTATTTCAGCACGTCTTCCCTTTGGGATGGTCAGTATTCGTCGAATCTCTGATGGCTGAAGTGAAGCTCCATGCACACGCATGTGTGAGCAGGCTGTTTGCCACTTAAGAGAGCAGAGCAGAGAAGAGACTGTATTCACGTGTTTGTTGTTTTTATATCTTCGGAACGCCTACGCTTTTCTGTTTTGATTTTGGCGGGAGCGTTAGTGATTTGTTGACTTCTGTATGATGTCAGCTGACCAAGTAAACTATGTCCGGGTTATAGAAAAGAAAGAAAGGATATATGTGCCAAAAGAAAAAGAGAGAGTTTCTTTGTCATTCTATTAGTAAAGAGTATCAGTTTATCTGCTTGTAAGTTGGTTTGAACATCTTTTTGTCTGTCCTTTGTATTTATTTGTTTTAATTTTTGAAATGTTTTAAGTAACTATTGTGAAGTAATTTGGCTCTTATGTTTGATTTTGACTTATACTAAGTTAAAACTTAGTAAATTTTTTAATTTGCCTTTCTTTAGGAATTGGAATAGATTGTACCTACTCTCACCTGCTTTTCTTTGCTTAATTTTAAAACTTTCCAACTCTCCATGCCCAGTTAAATTTTTTTTTTTCGTACCGGCCTTTAAATTATCTGTTAATGGGCTGTTGATTTTAGTTCTTCAAACCCCACTGATGTACAGATACTGGCTACAGTTGACAACCGCCCCTCACTCTGTATCACGTGGACTGACCAAAAAGTTAAAAATCATTTTTTAGCTTACTGGCAGTAACGTGTCATCCCTTGTTCCCTGTTTAGGATGTGGTTTCCGGCCTTCTCTTTTCAAATCTTCTCACTTTTTTTTTTCAATTGGAGTAGATAGATCTATCTATCGCCCGATTCACACTCCACCCACGTCTATTGAACAGGTTACGAGGCTCATCCCTTGTTCCCTGTTTAGGATGTGGTTTCCGGCCTTCTCTTTTCAAATCTTCTCACTTTGTTTTTTTTTCAATTGGAGTAGATAGATCTATCTATCGCCCGATTCACACTCCACCCACGTCTATTGACCAGGTTAAGAAGCTCATCCCTTGTTCCCTGTTTAGGATGTGGTTTCCGGCCTTCTCTTTTCAAATCTTCTCACTTTGTTTTTTTTTTCAATTGGAGTAGATAGATCTATCTATCGCCCGATTCACACTCCACCCACGTCTATTGACCAGGTTAAGAAGCTCATCCCTTGTTCCCTGTTTAGGATGTGGTTTCCGGCTTTCTCTTTTCAAGTCTTCTCACTATTACGTAGCCTCCTGCACATCAGTGGCGTTACTGCCTTGCTCGGGGTGATACGATTAAAAAAAAATATTTCAATACGTTTCTACTACTATCGCCACAGACTTTTCAATCTTGTTATTAATTTCATCGTTTAATAAAAAGAACAAGAATAGCCACTCAAAAACGTGTACCCACAAAAATAATGTTTAGAGAGAAAAGAAATAAAACTAATTCTGAAAAAGAAAAAAACTGGTAATTCAATTTTTTTTTGGTACTTCCTGGTTTTCTCCCCGCCAATTTAAAAAGTGTCCAAAACAGTCAATTGGGAGGCCAAAACTGAGCGATGTCGGAAAGAATTCGAAGAAAGGAATCAGCACCTTGCAGCCTCTGCCGCCACATAAATGTACAGAGGTACGAGTCCAGCATTGTTCGGTGAGGGCAGTTCTGTCACTTATTCCTGAACTTAGCGGCCCTCCACATTCATTTGATGTGATTCACTGTGAGATGGGCAAAATCATTCCTCACTTGATTGTATCCCCTCCATTCATCTGTGATTACTGTAGAGCCAGGCCGAACCAACTGCTTGATTATAGGCGTCAGTGTTGCTGCACTCTGATCTGGTATTACTTACAAGAAAAATTCTTTAGCCTCACGACACATTCCACTAAATACCCAAATTGTGTGGTGTTCATGTTTTATTGTTTTACTAGCAGTATAACCCGGCGTTGCTCGGGTGTAATGAAAGCTTTAAAACTAATCCATGGTCCTGGAGCTCAGACTCTTTGCACCTTGGCACGAAAGACTAAAAAGCAATAGTTGTTTCCAATTAAAGCGAAACTGTAGACTGAAAGAAAAATGAATGGTTGTAAGTTAAATTTTGATTTCCTGGTATCAATATCAAATAAGGTTTTTTTCGTCGTAAAATGAATTTTGAAGGCTAAATAAGTCCTCTGAGTAAATGGTATCATGACTGAGACTAAGAACTACAATTATACCTACTTAGAGCCAAACCCGAAGCAAAAATTAAAATAAAAGAACTGAAAAAAAAATACAGACATACAGGCAGACAAACAGACACACACACACATCTTGCCTTATATATATATGTTATCGATTTTCTGCACTGTTGTAAGAACTGCAACCTTGAAACTTCTGAATATCGTTTCTTATGTCTTTGTCTATGAGTGTATCAAATTTGATTAAAATAGGACCACTCCTTCCATAACCCGATTTTTTCGATTATCGATATTTATCGGGGGTACCTCGACACAAAACCTAGCTAAGAACACTCGCAGACGTTTATAGTACAACTGTGTAAATTTTCAAGAAAATCGGTTCAGCCGTTTCGGAGTCTATATAGGTAACGGACACACACGCACATAGACACAGACGCACAAACACACACAGAGACAAAGTGCCATTTATAATTAAGTTTAGATGTTTAATAAACAATTACAGTGGAACATAGTGCATGCGACCCCCGTCGTCAAAGACCACCTGCTATTAACGACCGTTTAATATGCACAGGCGATTTGCTAATGTTGACCCTCAGTAAGCGACCGCTTCCAAAACGCGAGCAGCGACCAGCAAAAAAGAATAAAAATCACTGGTCAAGCAACCACTTTAACAAACATTCATTTTTTGCAGTACAGCCTAACTTCTAAATTAGCAGAATTTAATAATAGTCATATGATGGGAGGTTGGTATGTTTACGAGAGTTTATAAAAGTATTTATGCCATAGTCTTGTAAAAGAGAAAAGTAAGAAGAATGCATGAGAGAAAAAAATAGTTTGAAAAGGACGAGAAGGATGTGTGTAAGGAGCGGGGTACAGTTGAAGTCGAAATGTCTTTTGATGTGTCCGCTCACTGTTGTAAATGTTCATTTCACTGTCTGTCTTTAGGTAATGTTCTACGAAGGAGAAGAAGAGAGACAGAATGCAACATGATAGAGTAGCCAATGCGGGTCGACTGACTTGCTTCGAGAAACGGCCAAAAGAACCTCTGAAGAGATGAGGCAGTTTGGGGGATAAAAGTGGGTCAACATTAAAAATATCTTCCTGTCCTTTTATATATATATATATATATATATATATATATATATATATATATATATATATATATATATAAATTTCGAGGTTCAAAACCGTTGTATGATCATTTCTACATGAAATACCTAAGAGAGATTTCACATTTCATCGGCAACTTTAAAACTCAAAATAAAATAAGATATTACCGGCGGAAGTTCAAAAATTTCAAAAATTTACGTCACAGAAAAAACTAGATGGGTGGGATTAATAAGTAGATAGCAATCAATGTCTATTTTTAGATTTTGGACAACATTACTTTTAGATTGAGTTGTAAATGAAAAATATAAAAAAATGGCTTTGTCTAGCTCTAAAAAGGAGAAGGGGAAGTAAAGGGGGAAGGGGAAGTCTTTGGGATTTACCTTCCTGCTTTTTCTTTTGGATTAAATTTTTTTTGTTTTTTTTTTATAAAGAAACATATATATTAGATTTCTTTAGGATTGTCTTCGACCGGAAGCCATGAGCGAAGCCCGTTGCACAAAACTTTAAATATGTCATTCTGTTTCAAGTTGTTGATGAAACAACTTCCTGTTCACTACAAACATACACGAGGATCTTATGTTGAAAAGATGACAAAAAATAGACGAACAAGTATGTTAAAAAGACAAATGTTACTTGGATCTACAAAGAACAAGAAGTTGTGGAGAGCCATAATTGTCTATGAATACATAGCACATTATTAATAATAATAATGATTATTATTATTTAGAAATTGGTTTTCCAGAGGTTGACTAAAAATCTTTATATAATGTATTACAAGAGCAAGATTAGATATCCTTAGAGATAGACAATAGAATAAAACAGTCTACCTATGTTGATTGAAAAAAGAGTTCGGTTTAAAAATTCCATGAAGGTAACCTAGATAGCAAGATATCTGAAGAAGGTCAGACCTGTGTGCATTTGTGTATATGGGTACACAGCTGTAAAAGACTTATTTGCATGGAAATTGGATTTGGTCACCCAAGTTTGAATTTCAGCTGATGTAGATTCTGCTCCCTTTACAGTGTTGCTTTCAGGAAAGTCATAAACCGGTAAATGTTTGTTTTGTTCTCCGAAGGCCTTTACCCCATAAAATCTTTCCAAAACATCCTTAATTCCGTGTAAATGTTTATGCTGAACTCAAATTGATAATTGTTTATTGAAGAAACGTACCTTTTTTTCATGTTATTGACCAGAAATAAATCGGACTATATCTCACCCCTTACCACCGTTCTCATATCTGCTTCACCGCTAAATGAGTTGATGCGTAGGATACTGAATTCGTTCTATTTACTCCCTTTCAGCAATTACTCCGCGATTTGTTTGGTTTCAGAACTCATTTTCAGCGTATTAATCGCACAACGGAAGTAAAAATGCCGAAAAATCGGAAAACTATGCGTGAAGTCAGTCTGCAGTGAATAACATTTTTGAACCGTGGTTACAGGGTGAGATAAACAGCGGCAAGAAGTTCCATATTTTTCTGCTCGATAACATGAAAAAAGCGTAGGTTTTTTCAATAAACAATTACCGATTTGAGTTCACTATATACATTTGCACGGAAATAGGGATGTTTTTGGAAAGATTTGAAGGGATAAAGGCCTTCGGGGAATAAAACAAAAATTTACCCATAAACCTACTTCCCCCCTGTACTTCGCTTTGTCCTCAGATGATTCTGAGAAAGCTCATAATTGACATGTAACAATTGTTGAAGGAAAAATTAATCTGTGGTGGATAGGAAATTAAGAATTAAAAGCAATTTTCTTCTTTACTTTTACAAAAATTCACAATGACGTTTGAAATTCTGGTTTTACTAAATAGAAAAAGGATTGACCATGTGCTTAAAGAAAAAGTCGAAATCGGATTTTGCGAGTAGATGTTAAATTGATTTTCTGACCAATGGAAGCGATTTGCAAGACTGAGAAGAGTTAGCAATCCAGTGCGAATAAACAAAATGGCTACAAAGGTTTCGGTCAGTGTCAACCAGTCAGTCAAATGAGAGATGACACACTAAAATGTAACGAGAGAAACTTCAACCACAGCCTAGGCATAAATGTGCTGATTCCTTTTGCTTCTTTTTCTCCATTCTCAATATTCCTGTATGCCTCATCTTGTACTTGATAAAAAATTTTAAGACTGAGCGAATATTTAAAAGACATTCCTACCAAACAAACGCCCATACATACTTACATATGTACACATAAACTCACTCTTGCAAGGACTACTACAAACTCTACACTTAACTTTTTAATAACTAGCAGTATAGCCCGGCGTTGCTCGGGTGTAATGAAAGCTTTAAAACTAATCCATGGTCCTGGAGCTCAGACTCTTTGCACCTTGGCACGAAAGACTAAAAAGCAATAGTTGTTTCCAGTTAAAGCGAAGCAAAAACTAAAATAAAAGGGCTGAAAAAATACAGACATACAGGCAGATAAAAAGACACACACACAAATCATCTTGCCTTTTATATATATATATATATATATATATATATATATATATTATCGATTTTCTGCACAATTGTAAGAGCTGCAACCTTGAAACTTATGAATATCGTTTCTTATGTCTTTGTCTATGAGTGTATCAAATTTGATTAAAATCGGACCACTCCTTCTATAACCCGATTTTTTCGATTTTTGATATTTATCGGGGGTACCTCGACAAAAAAAAAAAAACATAGCTAAGAAAACTCGCAGACGCTTATAGTACAACTGTGTAAATTTTCAAGAAAATCGGTTCAAACTTATTTGATATCGATACCAGGAAATCAAAATTTAACTACATCCATTCATTTTTCTTTCAGTCTACGGTTTCGCTTTAACTGGAAACAAGTATTGCTTTTTAGTCTTTCGTGCCAAAGAGCCTGAGCTCCAGGACCATGGATTAGTTTTAAAGCTTTTAAAGCTTTCATTACACCTGAGCAACGCCGGGCTATACTGGTAGTTATATATATATATATATATATATATATAAGGTGCGATTGGTAAATTGTCGCAATTATTTCATTATTTCAAATATTCTTTAGGCTGAGTCTAAGCTCCAGCACCATGGATTAGTTTTAAAGCTTTCATTACACCTGAGCAACGCCGGGCTATACTGGTAGTTATATATATATATATATATATATATATATATATATATATATATATATATATATATAAGGTGCGATTGGTAAATTGTCGCAATTATTTCATTATTTCAAATATTCTTTAGGCTGAGTCTAAGCTCCAGCACCATGGATTAGTTTTAAAGCTTTCATTACACCTGAGCAACGCCGGGCTACACTGCTAGTATATATATATATATATATATATATATATATATATATATATATATATTGGGTGCGATTGGTAAATTGTCGCAGTTATTTTATTATTTCAAATATTCTTTAGGCTGAGTCTGAGCTCCAGGACCATGGATTAGTTTTAAAGCTTTCATTACACCCGAGCAACGCCGGGCTGTACTGCTAGTATATAAAAATAAATAAAGAATTAAATAGCATTCAGGAATTGGGAGGCTCATTGACAGTTATTATTGGACTGTGCTCCTTGAAAATACAACTTAACCTCTCTCTCTTCTATTTATTGCTGTTCTGTTTTATCTGTGTTTCTCTTGTTTGTATTTAATATTCATTAACATGGATATTGTGCAGTAAACACTTCAGCTCACATCATCCCGTATCATACTGCCACCTAGAGGATACAACAATACTTCATCCTTATGATTTACATAATTTAATTGGATGGTATTTGCTAACTTAACGAGAAATTTCTATGTTCTGAGCTGCTTTGATCTATTAGTGAGTCAGTAATTCAAGCAACCCATAA
Organism: Ascarosepion bandense; assembly: GCA_037127315.1. Lineage (NCBI taxonomy): Eukaryota > Metazoa > Mollusca > Cephalopoda > Sepiida > Sepiidae > Ascarosepion > Ascarosepion bandense. Next base: position 745,021 of record JBBBDQ010000496.1, read on the forward strand.
ATCATAGGTTCCCAACCTTTTTGCTGCGATTACCCCAAAATACAATTCCATTATTATCCATTACCCCAATGAACAAATACCCGTAATCTAGGAAAAGAAGTAATTATATTTTCATACATCAAAAGCAAAGTTAATGGAAACTATTCAATACAATAGTACCAATCTATAATAATCAGAGGTATAGTAGCCGAAACCTAGCCATGATTCTTAATGTGAGTGTTGAGCTTGTATTGCCTGTGCAAGTTTATTTATTCTAGGCTTTGTGACTGAAAGGGCTATTCGGGCGTCGTTTGCCACGTTGAGTCTGCTACGATTTTTTATATAATCATGTGGCCCCAGGCAAGGCATTTTACTGCCACTGTTGTGCATGGGGTTATATAGGAGGAGTGTTATGAGAAAGAGTGACAGGATACAGAGGGTGTCAGGAAGAGTGTATGGGAAGGAAGAGAATACTGATGAGTGGGGTGAACGGAGAAAAAACCATGAGAGAGAGAGAGAGAGAGAGAGAGAGAGAGAGAATAACCTTATTCGTGGAAATATATATATATATATATTGTTAAATATAAGAGACAATGAATGTCTATTATAATGTGTGATGACAATCAAATAAACTAAGTATGTTTAATCAGAATTGACATAATTCTTCGTCCTACAGCACGAATGCTGGTGTCCCACAGGGCTCTATCCTGGGCAGGATGCTCTTCCGTATTTTCATCAGCAACCTCCCAGATGAGATCAAGTCCCAAGTAGGCATCTACGCAGATGACACTACAATATACTCCCGCACCAGTAAGAAACCTGTCGTGGCGGACAGACATAATCTCGCTGCTGACCTTGAACGGGATCTACACTCTGTGGTGAACTGGGGCAAGACGTGGCTTGTCAACTTCAATTCATCTAAGACCAAGCTGTTGTCTGTCAACCATTACAGGCAACCTCTCCTGCCTCCCATAAGCATGGACCAAGCTATTCTCCCGGAGAGTAATACACTACGCCTCCTCGGACTTACCCTCTCCTCAGACCTCAAATGGAACCATATATTGAATCCATAGCAAAATCTACTGCTAAGAAGGTTGGGTCACTATGTCGATCCAGGATGTTTTTTCCACCTGAATCCATCCTGCATATATACAAGTCAACCATTCGGCCGTGCATGGAGTACTGCTGCCATTTATGGTCAGGTGCCCCTGCCGTTCTCCTCACTGTTCTTGACAGGCTCCAAAGGAGAGTCTGTAATGTGATAGGTACTGATCTGGCGGCTCGACTGCAGCCACTTCCCCATCGTCGAAATGTGGCCTCCCTTTGTCTGTTCTATAAATACTTTCATGGCTTCTGCTCAGACGAACTTAAGTCACTGATGCCTCCTCAACAGGTGTTTACTCGTGCAACCAGATTGGCAACTGGGTCCCACCCATTCACAGTCAGGTTAGCCAAATGCAGACGACAATTCTACTCCTGCAGCTTCTTCTCTCGCACTTCCCGCCTGTGGAACTTGCTCCCGTATTCTTGCTTTCCTGACGGCTACAACCTCCAGAAATTTAAATGCAAAGTCTATACTCATCTACTAACCACTGGACTCTAGCTCTCTCCCCACCCCCGTATAACCTTCCCTTTCTCTCCACCTATGTATCTGTCATCGCACCTGCTTTCTCAGCTTTCTATTGTTCCTTTCTAACTAGTTTGTACTCCTCACTCTTTTCTAATTAATCTTTTTACATTTATGTAGCCCCCTGCACATCAGTGGCGTTTCCGCCTTGCTCGGGGTGAAATGATTAAAAAAAATAAAAATTGTTCAAAATTTTTCCTGTATGGAGAAGAAACCATGAAACACATGACCTTTTAATGTAACATAGAAAATACTATACAAAAAAAATCTTCAAATACACTAAAAAAATACTTTTAAAACTACGATGGTTCGACGATTTGTATTAAACTTTGCAATTTTCGATTAGTAAATACAGTCTTCATTTAATAACTTAATAACCTAACCGCCACACAGTTTTGTAAAATTTTAACAGATGTTGAAACTTGATAAATTATTATAATAAAAAAGAAAAAATTAACAGTTTCCGGCTTTCTCTTTTCCAATCTTTTCACTCTTTTCTTTTTTTTTTTCAATTGGAGTAGATTGACTAAACTATCGCACGGTTCACACTCAACCCAAGTCTATTGAACAGGTGTAGAGGCTCATCTCTTGTTCCCTGTTTAGGATGTGGTTTCCGGCTTTCTCTTTTCCAATCTTTTCACTCTTTTCTTTTTTTTTTTTCAATTGGAGTAGATTGACTAAACTATCGCACGGTTCACACTCAACCCAAGTCTATTGAACAGGTGTAGAGGCTCATCTCTTGTTCCCTGTTTAGGATGTGGTTTCCGGCTTTCTCTTTTCCAATCTTTTCACTCTTACGTAGCCCCCTGCGCATCAGTGGCGTTACCGCCTTGCTCGGGGTGATATGATTAAAAAAACAAAACAATACAAAAAAAAAAACTGTTGTCCTCATCTTTATTGCCATATTCACGACGTTTCGGTCGTTGTACACTACGACATTCTTCAGGTGACTAGAATTCTGAACCGGATTCTTTATTTCGATTACTGGGGTAGATTGTTCTCGTTCCATGAGTCATGCCATTTCCAGATGTCTTTGTTATCTCTATTTAATTCAGCTCTCTAAGTTTTTGTTCGCCACTAGTGTCGCCATGTATTGAACTCACAACTCTTCGGGTTAAGTTACTAGGATCCAACCAACGCTTTTATCCACTGGGCCCGGGGCCTGAATTTTGAGGACTTACAAGCTTAATGTCTTAGAAACCAATTTTTTACCAGAGCTCATATTACAATTTTTGTGTGTTGCAATTGGTTTTCTCTAACACTCTGTATTACTGGTTCCCATATTGGATTCATTTTTATGCTTGGTCGGCTTAGGAAATTGTTGTATCGCCGAGTTGGCAGGACGATGCCCAGAAGATGTATGCTGGCTATCTACAGTGCAAGGGGATTTTAATACAATTAAGACAAACACCATAATACAGATCAACAAATAGTAGAAGAGGGGAGAAATTAAGTCGTTAGAGTCGTAGATAGCCCAGTCCGATACTAATCGTCAATGACACTCCAAATTCTCGGGATTTACCACCTTCCCACCAAGGCGGATGCGACACAAGCCCAATTAAAGTGGGGACTCTGAGCCCTTAAGCTTAGCCAAAAATATCCCGTAGACCCAGCTTAAGGCTGGGTTGAGCTCTTGTGTGTTGACCTAAGATTCGACCTTTCCGCGGAGCCTCGTCCGGATCTCTCTCCGCTCGGAAGCACACACATACAGAGAGAGAGAGAGAGAGAGAGAGAGAGAGAGAGAGAGAGAGAGAGAGAGAGAGAGAGAGAGAGAGAGTCCAAATTCTCAACCCTAACTACTATTAGTCTTTTTTATAGCTACCTTGGTCCACAGACCATTCTATCTTAAGAGCGCTAGAGGGGTGTTAGCTGCTCTACAACAGAGATTATTTTCGTGACTTAGCATATGCGTTAAATGAAGATATCTAAGACATCCGGAAGTAGCGGGACTCATGGAACGATAACAATTTACTCCTGTGATTGAAATAAAAGTTTTGGTTAAAAATTCCAGTCATCTGAAGACGGTCGAAGTGTACAATGGTCGAAATCCGGGAATATGAAAATAAAGATGAAGTCAACAGTCCAACAATGCAAATGCTGTAATTAACTCGTCCCAGAAATATAGACAAATACTTTTTTGTTTTAAGTAGATGAATAAAAACGTCTATAGTTTAATACTCGCCCGGTACACACTCCACCCTCGTCTATTGAACAGGTGAAGAGGCTCATCTCTTGTTCCCTGTTTAGGATGTGGTTTTCCGGCTTTCTCTTTTCCATTCTTTTCACTCCTATGTAGCCCCATACACATCAGTGGCGTTACCGCCTTGCTCGGGGTGATATGATTAAAAATAAAAATCTTACGTTCGTTTGTTTATTTAACCAGCGCTCTTCAACATCCTGGCCGTGGGCCAGTACTAGGCTGTGGATTGGCTGCATTGAAAAAATAAAAATTTTCTTTTCCATTTTATTGACTATCACGTTCTTTTTTATTGTTTTGTTATACACTTGAAAAAACGATTCTCAGTCCCCATTTCCTGGAAGAATGTCTTGCATGATACCCGTCTGTAGTGCAAAAGTTTGGAGACCGTTGCATTAAACCATCGGAAATAGCAAAGAATCTTTTTTGAGGCATGAATATAATATCTCCATTCAAATGTTGAATGCAACAAGTGAGAGTGAGTCCATATTGAACACAGTATTTCAAATATTTTTCTGTTCATTTTCAGTTTTGTACGTGTCTTCTACAACGAGTTGTCATTCAAGAAGAACCGGCATCACTTTTTGACCAAGCCTCATACTTCCTTACCATCATTTATGCTAATATATGGGGACATTTTTGGCGCCAAAATTCATGTATTTTTCACTGGCAAAATAGCATATTTTTAAAGTTTGGCAAATAAAATACACTACGCTAGAGGTAGTTTCACACAACACCACCAATTGCTACAAAAACAAAACATTAATCTGAAAACTTGAGTCATGTTCTTAAATTGCCTCGTCAGATCAAGATTTTTATATGAATGTCATGCATGGCACCACAATCGTTCAAAATATCTAAACCCTCAGCTGTATACAACCGTTTTCTAACATCAATGCAAGCGTGGTTAGTACCTAGTTGAGTAACCACTTGGGAATACCAGGTGCTGTAAGCTTGGATGTGTAGGTGGGGTAATAGAAAATGGCTAGGAATAGTTAATTAGAGAGCCGAGTTCCAGTTCCCATCGGGTTTGTTATATTCATTTCGATGCAAATATCCTTGGAAAAGGTATGAATTCACATATTCTCCCCACATCTATGGGTTAATCAGTAAGAATTATATCACTAAACCGCTATCTAAAATAACCCTTACAATCTAAAAATATTTTCTGGCTTTAAATAAACGAGAATGGCTTGATGAGCTATCAAAAAGGAATCACTCAATTTAAGATCAATAGTTAAAATACCTTTTCCCCTCTTGGCAAAAACCATATTTCTACCAACATTGCATACGGGCACTACTTTTTAACAAAAAAAGGACTGTATCAAATAACAGAAACCATATTTCTTCTGGACTACCAGCAGCAGTAATAACTAAAATGGATATTACATGCAACTCGAAGGGAAAATAATAACATAATCAAGATGTTGACTTTCCAAACTACTTCAAATAAAAGTAGACAAAAGAAACTCCTATCAATACTGGAAAGAGCAATAACAGCTACAGGACTTGAGAAAAACTATTTTCCTAGAAAAATCGTTTTAAAAGAAAGACTTAATAAATTTCAACTGAAAGAGAAAAGAATGACATAATGAAGATGTTGACATTCCACACTACTTCAAATAAAAGGTTAGGAAGGAAACCTCCATCAATACTAGAAAGAAAAATAACAGCTACAGGACTTGGGAAACCTCTTTTATTAAAAAATCCTTTTAAAAAAAGATTTTATAAATTTCATCTGAAAGAGAAAATAATGACATAATGAAGATGTTGACATTCCACACCACTTCAAATAAAAGGTTAGGAAGGAAACCCCCATAAATACTAGAAAGAGCATTAACAGCAACTGGGCTTGAGAAACCTATTTTCCTAAAAAATCCATTTAAAAGAAAGATTTAATAAATTTCAATTGAAAGAGAAAGTAATGACATAATGAAGATGTTGACATTGCACACTACTTAAAACAAAAGGTTAGAAAGGAAACCCCCATCAACAACTGGGAAGAGTAATAGTAGCAACTGAAGTTGAGCAACCTATTTTCCTGGATAGTTGCTTTAAGAGAAAGATTTTATTAATTTCAACTGAAAGAGAAAATAATGACATAATGAAGATGTTGACATTCCACACCACTTCAAATAAAAGGTTAGGAAAGAAACCCCCATCAATAGTGGAAAAGGCAATAAAAGCTACTGAAGTTGAGAAATCTATTTTCCTGAATAGTTGCTTTAAGAGAAAGATTTTAAAAATTTCAACTGAAAAGAAAATAATGACATAATGAAGATGTTGACATTCCACACCACTTCAAATTAAAGGTTAGGAAAGAAACCCCCATAAATATCGGAAAGCGCAATAACAGCTACTGGACTTGAGACACCTATTTTCCTGAAAAATTGTTCAAATAGACAGATTTTTATTTGCATTTCAACCGAAAGTAGCACTGGGTGGCTCGGTCAACAAATGTCAAATGTTTCCTTATAAAGAAATTGCTTTTATTATCATTTCTATTATCATACATTTAACCTGTGTCAAAACATAGTTTAGTTCACTATTAGGACCTTGATTAAGTTCTTACTGGTTTTTCATGAAAAATAATGTTTTATTTACAGAAATTAGTAAGAAACATGTCATTGAATGTATTGTACATTGCTAGCTAGGACTTTTCCCATCTTTCTGGCAGTATTTGAATTCCCCGTCGGCAATACATGTCTTTTGAGGCTAATCACGAGTCGACCCATTTTGGGGGTATCTTCATAAGAATGAAAGTGCTACTCCGCCAGGTCATGTGCCATCGATCGCAAAAAGTGAGAATCGGTAGGGGTAATGTCGGGTGAATACGATGGATGGGTAAGATTTTCCGTTTAAGCGTTTCCAAGTACGTTTTCAATCGTTTTGCAACATGTGCCCTAGCGTTGTCGTGTTGCAAAATCACTTTGTCGTATCTTTGCTCGTATAGCGGTCATTTTTTTTCTTCAATGCTTGGCTCAAACGCATTAATTGTAGTCGATCACGATTTTCCATGATGGTTTCGGTCGGTTTGAGCATCTCATAATTAACTACACCGAGCTGATCCCACCAAATGCAGAGCAGAAGATTCAAACCATGGAAATTCGGCTTTGCCCCCCGATGTTGATGCCTGGCCAGGCTTTGCCCACGATCTTCTACGCTTAGGGTCATCGTAGCGTATCCACTTTTCATCGCCGGTCACGATACGATGCAAAAATCCCTTTCATCTTCTGCTGTTGAGAGTCGATTTAATTAACTTATTATCTGCTACAACATAACCTATGATATTGTAGTGAATAGGAAATTGAGAACTATAATCAACCTTCTTCTTCACTTTTACAAAAATTCACAATGACGTGTGAAATCCTGGTTTTTCCCAAATAGAAAAATGATTGACCATGTGCTTAAAGAAAAAGTCGAAGCCAGATTTCGCAAGTAGGTGTTAAATTGATTTTTGACCAATGGGAGCAACTTGCAAGATTTGAGGACTGCGCGAGTCAGTGATAAATTCAAAAGGACTATAAATGACTTCCATCAGCGTCAGTCAGTCAGTCAGATGGAAGCAGCGAGAAAGACAAAACTAACAGTAACTTCAACTTCAAATCGACCCGGAGATAAGGTCAGGTCGCACCTTGTTCTCTTTCTCCTTATTTTTCATGTACTGATTCGTTCTACTTCTTCTTCTCCCTCCAAAGACATTCCTACTGAATACATACATACATACAGATGCATATACTCTTTCAACAATTACTACTACGAACATTTTCTATATTTCTTGATACCCATAACTTTATCATTGAACATGAACTCTACCCTTAACCTCTTAATAATGTTTCTAATTGCACATTAATTCCTACAACTTAAGTTAGTCCTTCCCTTTAATAAATTTCTATTTTAAAATGCAAAATGTATATTTTATTCTTCTTACGCTATTCCACACAATTCCACGTATTCCAACCTGCCGACAACCAACCTTCTGATGATGAAAAACCTTCTGATGATTATAATTCTACATAAAACTTGTAAGCTGTAAGGAGTTCGGTTAAGTCTGACACAAGGCCGAATCAAAGAAACATTAACCAGCTCCCCAGTAGCTACACTATCACATAATTGCAGATACTAGAAATATATATGGGAAGTAAATAAATACCAATTTTTTCTATTTTAAATGTTTTTATATGGCGATATATTAATTTTTTTAAGCTGTTCATATATTGTGCTAGAAAAATTATCCAAATTATTAACTTCAGAATCTAAAAGATACAAATCGTGCATTTTGCCCCTTGCTCATAAATTTTAACTTTGTTGCAAAATTAATATATAAAGTTATTGATAAGTAAATAAACATAACACATCACACAATAAGTTCCGGGCCTGACATGTAGATGGCGTCACTAATAACAAAATTCACACGATTATTATGAAGTACTAACCCTCAAATGGCACATGACAAATTTTGGGTTCAATCAGTTTATTAGTTTACAAATTTCATTTAAGTGAAGCTACTGTTGCAAATTTTCAAAACAATGGAAAAATTTGAATTTCGTGTGTTGATAAAGCATTGCTTTCTCATGGAAATATACTTTTTAAGCACCTTTAATGAGACAAATAACCCAGAAAGATTCAGACATGTTACGCCAAATGTATACCTTGTCCACCTAGAGGTTAGGGCAACAGAACTCCTCCTTGGGTCAGAAACATTGTATTGACCAGAGACCTAGGGTACCAAGGCAAGCATGCTCATATACATGAGAACTAAAAGACCCATTGGGAAAAAGTGGGGGATGATGAATGTTGCTTGGAGTGTATCCCCTACTTTCATTAGTTTTAGTTCCCCTATGCTCATTATTATTCTATTTGCTATACAGTGATGATTAACAAGCTCATTTTGCAAGCTATGGTTAATAAGTTCAATCTCCCATATTTGTAGTCTTTTACCAGACTAAAGTGAGCTGATTAATTGCTAAGTTGTTTTCATTATTCTAATAAAACAAATGCCAATTGTTAACTATAAAAATATTCAGAATTTTACAAAATCTTTTATATTCAGTATCAAAATTGTCAATAAAATATTACACATAAAATAACACATCACTCAATAAGTCCCAGGCCTGACACATAGATGGTGCCACTAATAAAAAATCCATATGATTTTTATGAAGTACTAACCCTCAAATGGCACATGACAAATTTTGGGCCCAATCAGTTTATTAGTTTACAAATTACAGTTAAGTGAAGCTACTGTTGCAAATTTTCAAACCAATGGAAAAATTTGAAGTTCGTGTGTCGATAAAGCATTGCTTTCTCATGGAAATATACTTTTTAAGCAAATTAATGGCTTGCCGAGCTCGAATTTCAGTTGGATTCCTTGCATTCACTTACGTACAAATACCCTTGGGAAAGGTATTAATCCATCTCTTCCCTCCAGTTATGGGTTAAATAAACGGCGTAAATAAAAATATATAAAAAGTGTAAATAAACAATCTAGTAAATAAATACAGTAAATAAACAAAACAATAAATAGACATTTTAAGTAAACAATTTAATAAATAAACGGCGTATATAAACAATCAAAAATTAAACATCGTAAATAAACAACCCAATAAATAAACGGATTAAACAAAAAATCTAAAAATGATCAGTGTAAATAAACAATTCTAATAAATAAATGGTGTAAATAAAAAACCTATTCTATTAACAAATTAAACAATCTAACAAATTAGGTAAATAAACAATCTAATAAATAGTGCATAAAAACAATTTGAAAAAATAGTAATGTAAAAAACTAATAATTAAATAAACAAATTAATAAAAATAGTGTAAAAATATATATTAAATAGTGTAAATAAACAATCTAAAAAATAAATATTTTAAATAAACAATTTAATAAGAAATTGTGCTAACAAACAAATTTAAAAAATAGTGTAAATAATCATTCTAGTAATAAATAATGTAAATAAGCAATATAAAAATAAATATTGTAAATAAACAATCTAAAAAATAAATAGTTTAATAAAGAATGTAATAAATAGGTTAAATAAACAATGAAATGACTAAAGCAAATAAGCAATATAAAAATAAATATTGTAAATAAACAATCTAATAAATAGAGAAAATGAAAAATCTAATACTGTAAATAAACAGTCAAATAAAGTGTAAGTAAACAATCTTATAAATAGATAGTGTAAATATGTAATCTAATAGATAAACAGTGTAAATAAACAATCGAATAAATTGTATAAATAAACAATCGAAACAGTAAATAGGCTAAATAAACAATTTAATAATAATGTAAATAAACAAATTAATAAATTTTGTAAATAAACAATCTAATATATTAATAGGGTAAATAAACAATCTAATAATTGAATAGTGTAAATAAACAAGCTAATACATAAATAGTCTAAATAAACAATTTAATAAATAGTGTAAATAAACAATCTAATAAATAGTGTAAATAATTAGTCTAAAAATAGTATAAATAAACAATCTAATAAATAAATATCTTAAAAACAACCTAATAAATAAATGATGTAATAAACAATCTAATAAATAGTGAACAAAATCCTTGTATATAAATAGTGTAAATAATTTAATAAATAAGGAGTGTAAATAGACAATGTAATAGTGTAAATAAAAATATATATAAATTGATGAACTAAACAATCTAATAACACTATTTATTAATGTAAGTAAATAATCTAATAGTCCAAATAAACAATTTAATATAAGTAGTTTAAATAACAATCTAATAGATAAACAGTGTAAAAAAATAATCTAATAGTGTAAATAAACAATTAATAAATAGTGTAAATAAACAATTAATAAATAGTGTAAATAAACAATTAATAGTGTAAATAAACAATTAATAAATAGTGTAAATAAACAATTAATAAATAGTGTAAATAAACAAGTAATAAATAGTGTAAATAAACAATTACTAAATAGTGTAAATAAACAATTAATAAATAGTGTAAATAAACAATTAATAAATAGTGTAAATAAACAATTAATAAATAGTGTAAATAAACAATTAATAGTGTAAATAAACAATTACTAAATAGTGTAAATAAACAATTAATAAATAGTGTAAATAAACAAGTAATAAATAGTGTAAATAAACAATTACTAAATAGTGTAAATAAACAATTAATAAATAGTGTAAATAAACAATTAATAAATAGTGTAAATAAACAATTAATAGTGTAAATAAACAATTAATAAATAGTGTAAATAAACAATTAATAAATAGTGTAAATAAACAAGTAATAAATAGTGTAAATAAACAATTACTAAATAGTGTAAATAAACAATTACTAAATAGTGTAAATAAACAATTAATAAATAGTGTAAATAAACAATTACTAAATAGTGTAAATAAACAATTACTAAATAGTGTAAATAAACAATTACTAAATAGTGTAAATAAACAATTACTAAATAGTGTAAATAAACAATTAATAAATAGTGTAAATAAACAAGTAATAAATAGTGTAAATAAACAATTAATAAATAGTGTAAATAAACAAGTAATAAATAGTGTAAATAAACAAGTAATAAATAGTGTAAATAAACAATTACTAAATAGTGTAAATAAACAATTACTAAATAGTGTAAATAAACAATTAATAAATAGTGTAAATAAACAAGTAATAAATAGTGTAAATAAACAATTACTAAATAGTGTAAATAAACAATTACTAAATAGTGTAAATAAACAATTAATAAATAGTGTAAATAAACAAGTAATAAATAGTGTAAATAAACAATTACTAAATAGTGTAAATAAACAATTACTAAATAGTGTAAATAAACAATTACTAAATAGTGTAAATAAACAATTAATAAATAGTGTAAATAAACAAGTAATAAATAGTGTAAATAAACAATTAATAAATAGTGTAAATAAACAATTAATAAATAGTGTAAATAAACAAGTAATAAATAGTGTAAATAAACAATTACTAAATAGTGTAAATAAACAATTAATAAATAGTGTAAATAAACAATTAATAAATAGTGTAAATAAACAAGTAATAAATAGTGTAAATAAACAATCTAATAAATAAATAGTGTTTAATATTTTTGTTGTAAATTCTTAAGAACAAAAAATGTATAAATTCACTTTCATTTATTTAGATTTTATTACAATTCTAATTATCACTTTTTAAGATAACACACATTACTGATAAGTAAAGGTAATTAAAATAATAGTAGTGTCAAGGGAAAACCTTCTTTTTATCGCACTGTTATTTTCTTTTTACGTGCACTAAGTTCTAAGACTGTCCAAGCTTTTGTTTATTATATAATCCTAGATTGTCCATATACTTTTGGTACATAAATGTTGTCCTTTGTGTTAAGGAATAAGGCTTCTTTACAGCTATTCAAGAATCAGATTCAAGAAAAAAAATATAATATTCTCACATTTTCATGATTATTATTAACACAAATATAATTTGTTAGAATCTTTCTATAACCAGATCTTCAGTTCATGTTATACAAATTTCCACCACTGGGCGAATGTGAACACTCTGAAATCCAAGACTGAACTAAATTTTGTTAACTGCGCATAGGCTCCGCACATAGCTTCCGTTGTACTTATATACACTCGAAGAAAAATACAATTCAGAATTTTTACCAACAGAAACCACTCCTGCCTAAAGAAACAAAGAAAAATTGAAACCGACCCGAGCCTAAAAAAAAGATATAAAATCCTATCAAAGGACTTCTTAGGTTTGCGGCCATCAAACCAGCCACGATTCACAACGCTCGTCAACAGCGACCTCCCATCTTTAATGACACCCACTAAAGGTCGTCGCCACAGTACGTCACAACTTACTTTCCCTCTCTTATAACGGACGACTTTTTATGTCTTTCTTTCAATGAGAATCATTCATACCAATTTACCAGTTGTATTTTTTCATTAATACAATTATTTATTTCCTAAACCGCTGTCGTTTCTTCTTTGTTCTACCACCATACGCTTAATATTACAATTTATTAAAACAATTTCATAACTCTCTAGAGCAGGGGCAGGCGACCTTTTGGAGGGATCGGGCCAGAAAGCTATGCAGTGTCTCGGACGAAGGCCATAACATAAATTTTCTCGATCCCAGACCGCTACGTCCAGAAGACTACCTTCGTCTGTTGGTACTTCTTCTTCTTCTATGTGCCCTGTCCCTTCAGGACATAGGCGATCATGGATCTCCACTTCTCCCTATCCCTTGTCGCTCTTAGTATGTTTGTTCCTGTTGCTCCTGGCAACCCCCGTTCCGTCATCCACCTGATCAGACCCTGCAAATATGTTATCCGCTGCCTTCCTCTGTCTCTCCTTCCTTCTATCTGTCCAGTCAGTATCAGGTTCTCCAGGCTCTCCTTCCTCATTGCATGTCCCAGGAACTTCAGTTGTCTCTTCCTGATGCTCAGCATCAATTTCCTTTTTGTTGCCATTCTTTCTAACACTTCGTCGTTGCTTGTATGCTCAGTCCACGATATCCGTAGCATCCTTCTGTAGAACCACATTTCGGCCGCTTCCAGTTTTGTCCTCATTTTCGATGATATTGTCCAGCATTCACAGCCGTATTGAAGAACTGACATCACGTAGCAGTCTAGCACTCTTTTCTTCGTTTCTATTGAGATTTTCCTGTGTGTTAGTATTTTGTTCATCTTCTAGAACGCGTCGTTTGCCATGCCAATTCGCCTTCGGATCTCCGTGTCGCACTTTCCATCTCCTGTTAGAACACTTCCTAGGTACTTAAATTCTTGGACTTGTTTGATTCTGTTATCCCCCACCTGTATTTGGAATTTTGGGTTGTATCTTTTGCTGATGACCATGCACTCAGTTTTCTTAAAGTTTATTTGTAGTCCCTTCTTGTCACTCTCCACTGCTACTTTCTGTATGAGATCTTGCAGTTTCCTTTCCGTGTCCGCAATCAGTACTGTATCGTCCGCGTATCTTATGTTGTTCAGGTTGTGGCCTCCAATAACAAATCCTGGTGTGTCCTCTAGGGTCCTCAAAATATTCTCGCTGTATAGGTTGAATTGGTTAGAAGAAGAAAAAAACAATGAAATTAATGTTGTATAAGTATAATTTAAACGAGGTTCCTTATTTTTCTGCAGGGATAATAGGATAACGACCAACACAATCAACAAAATGCAAATACTTCACTCAAAACGAAATGTCGTTAGACCTGGTGAATTATTTAATAAGACACTGATTTCTTCTTATCGTTCGATAACTTTTCTAAATCAGACGAAATATCTGTCGACAACAGGAGCCAAACATAATTTAGGTGGTCATCACCCAACCTTGTTCTTAAACGACTTTTAGTATATTACCTTTTCGGAAAAAAAAATTGCTCACAATCATATATACTTTTAAAGAATGATACTGTGGTGTAGGGGGCTGGTTAATGTTTCGTGGATTCGGCCTTGTGTCAGACTTAACCGAACTCCCTATAGCTTACAAGTTTTATGCAGGATTATAATCATCAGAATTATTATCAGGTTTTCATCCGAATACGTGGAAATGCGTGGAAGAATAAAATATACTTTTTGCATTTTAAATAGAAATTTATTAAAAGGAAAAAATAACACAAGTTGTAGAAGTTAATGTTCAATGAGAAACATTATTAAGTAGGGTAGAGTTCGTGTTAATGGGTTAACGGGTAGAGTTCGTGTTCAATGATAAAGTTTAGTAGTTAAGGATATACAAAATTCGTACAAAATGTTTGTAGTAGTAATTTTTGAAAGAGATAAGAAGAAAAAGAGAAAGAGAACAAGGTGCGACCTGACCTTATCTCCAGGTCGATTTGAAGTTGGTTACATTTTAGTTCTTTCGTCTCTCGGCTCCCATCTGTCTCTTGACTGACGCCGAGGTTATATAGAGTCGTTGTCTTATAGTTATATAGTCTTTTTGAATTTAGCACTGGATCGCTAAATCTTCAAGTCTTGTAAGTCGCTCCCATTGGTCAAAAACCATATTAACACCTACTTGGGAAATCTGGTTTCAATTTTTTTGTTAAGCAGATGATCAATCCTTTTTCTATTTGGGAAAACCAGCATTTCACACTTCATTGTGGATTTTGAAGTAAAGAAGAACGTTGATTTTAATTAATTTCTTATCCGCTACAATACCATCATTTCGCATTATTCACTAGTCTTTTATATTTTCTGCTTGGCGAAGTATATTTCTTGTAGAAGTCAGTAGTGGATTCGGAATTTAAATAAAAATATCGTCTTTATCGTATTTTTCTAGAATTACGGCCTATCACGTTGAATACACCGGTTCTCGCTCGATCACCGGAATTAAGCAATGTTGAGCCTGGTCAGTACTTAGATGGGTGACCGCTTGGGAATATCAGGTGCTGTAAGCGTTTAGTGACGGATGTGCGTTGTGGTGCAGTGGGTATCGCCTCGGAACGAGAAATCGGTGAGCCGAGTTCGAATTCCAGTTGAATACCCTGCATTCACTTTAGCAAGGGTACCCTTCCCTCCAGTTATGGGTTAAATAACAAGGGTAGAACTTGGGGACCCTGCCCTTAAAAAAACAAATTCCAATGTATCTTGATACTGGAAAAGAAAAAAGTATTACTAGACACAAAACTTACATAAAAAACAACAATAAATTGTTGAAAGAAAAAAGGTATTACCAGCAATAAATAAATAAAAATTTAGTTGGCAATAAATGACCCGCCGGGGTTGATACGCTATAAAAACAAAACAACCAACAACCGATCTCGGGAACCTTTTAAGCGATTTATGCTCTTCAAAACATCTTGATTAGAGACCTTGTTGCATGTCTCTGATCTGACAAGATTTTCTCCTGGTGCACCGAGTAGATGAATTTAAGCGTGCTACTAGATTAGATGTGCGTTGTGGCGCAGTGGATATCGGCTCGGAACGAGAAATCGGACGAGCCGAGTTCGAATTCCAGTTGAATTCGTTGCAATCATATACGCGCAAATACCCTTGGGAAAGGTATTAATTCGTCTATTCCTTCCAGTTATGGGTCAAATAACAGGACAGATTGGGTTCTATAGCCTTGGTCGGCAACCAGTCTACCGCAGAGAGCAATGGCAACCTACTGCGGGATAATCTTCTGCCCAGTCAGTCATGTCTCTTTCGAGACATGATCGCCCAAGCGTGTATCACGTATGTCACTTAACTGACTGACTGACTAGATTAGAATCTAGGTCACACCTTTTTAATGTCGAAATATTTAAATGTAACCGTCACTTTTACTCCAATATTTTATTTTCACGCACTTCTCGCCTGTGGACATCCCTTCCGTTTACATGCTTCCCCGATAGCTATAATCCCCAAAACATTAAATGTAATATTAATTGCCATCTTCCATCTTCTTGAATACTACCCACCTTTAATCCTTTCTTCAATACTCCTTCCTCCCTGTTTTTTCTCTTACTGTAATTCACTGCGCACTACTGACAGTTCCGCCTTGCTTGGGGTGAAATGACTAAAAAAAAGCCGTCTATTTATATAGAATCTGCACTACCATTGAGAAAGATATTAATCCATCAATTTCTTTCTAGCTATAGGTTAAATAACAGGACAGATTGGCTTCTATAGCCTTGGTTGCAACTAGTCTACGACAGAAAGTAATGGCAACTTACTGCAGGAAGTAATGGCAGCTCACTGGGGAAAATCTTCTGCTCAGTCAGTCATGTCTCTTTCAAGACATGATCGCGCAAGCGTGTATCATGTATGGCACTTAATTGACTGACTGTACAGTGATATATAGCAAACTTTCTTTTTTAGATCATTTTTAGTTTAGGGAATTTGATTCTTATGTGGTAAAACACTTGTGATAGATGAATCTAAGCTGCGTATATCTGGTGCATTATGTGTGTGTGTGTGTGTGTGTGTGTGTGTGTGTGTGTGTGTGTGTGAGTACACCTTTTCTTTGTATTCGATATGAACATATGCGCACATACGAATTTGATAGAGGGGAAGAGAGCGAGAAATAAGGGAGATAGAGGGAAGAGTGCGAGAGAGAAGAGAGAGCGTGAGTGAGAGGAGAAAATGGTGGGGGGAGTGATGAGAGAAAGACGGGAGAGAGTGAGAGAGGGGAAAACAGAAGGAAGAGTGGAGTAGAGAAGAAAAAAGAAAGGAATATACTTGCTTAATAAACCATACTGCATATATATGCACCTTGAATTTAACTTCAGGACTCTTTATTTGCATAGCCAGACAACAAGGACCCATTAAACTGTACGGAAAAAAAAAAAAAAAAAAAAGGAAGAAAGAAAGAAAAGAGAGGGAGAAAGAAAGAAAGAAAGAAAGAAAGAAAGAAAACAATCAAAATGAAATAGGTAACAATAAAACTCGTATGTCATAAAATATTATTATTATTATTATTATTATTATTATTATTATTATTACACTTCCTATCGTCCTCCTTAGTAATGGTGTGTTTTAATGTCTGTCGTTTCAATCGGGGTAGAGACCAAAGTGCAGAGAGAGAGCGAGAGAGAGAGAGATACAGCAGAAGAACCAGGTAGTTGTTGGGGTAAGGGGGAACAAAGTGTCCCTGGTGCAGTAGACAAGGTCACAATGAAATAGGATAAGCATCAGTCACAATTGTTGCAAATGTGTCCCCTATCATTCGCCTTCTTATCCCCCACTAATCTTTAAAAAAATATTTTCAACAAATTTGCAGGTTGTCTGAAAAGTAACACCTTCATTTCCATTTTCCGTCTGTAATATTAAATTTTAATCAAAAGAGTAAAAAGAGAACTTACTGTAAAAATATTCGTAGAAAAAAATCAACATTATACTAACAATCAAGTATTGTTTATTTTGCTTATATCATATTTAAACGGGTATTTCCATCGAACGGCTGATATTTTTGGGTACATTTTTTATTTGTTCCCCGAAGGCCTTTACCCCATCAAATCTTTCCAAATCATCCTTAATTCCGTGCAAATGTATATGCTGAAACCAAATCGATAATTGTTTATTGAAGAAACCTACCATTTATCATGTTATCGACCAGAAAAAAAAATCGGACTATATCTCACCCCTTACCACCGTTCTCATATCTGATTCACTGCTGAATAACTGGAGGCGTAGGATAATTATTTCGGCTTATTTACTTCCTTTGAGCAATTACTCCGCGATTTGTTTGGTTCTGGAACTCAATTTCTGCGTAATAATTGCAAAAAGGAAGTAAAAAGGCCGAAACATCGGCAAACTACGCGTGAAATCATTCTGCAGCGAATAACATTTTTGAAGCGTGGTTACAGGGTGGGATAAACAGCGACAAGAAGTTCGACATTTTTCTGGTCGGTAACTTGAAAAAAGGTAGGTTTCATCAATAAACAATTATCGATTTGAGTTCAGCATTTACATTTGCACGGAAATAAGGATGTTTTGGAAAGATTTGAAGGGGTAAATCCTTCGGGGAACAAATAAAAAATTTACCTATTTTTGTAAGATGTTATAATGAAAATGTATCAGTTAAATGCCATACGTGATCCACACTTGGTCGATCATATTTCTTTCGATAAATGATTGACTAGACAGAAGATTTCCCCGCAGTTGTTGGCCATTACTTTCTGCGATAAACTGCTTGTCAACCAAAGCTATAGCACCCAATCTGTCCTGTTATTCAACCCATAGCTTTTCTAAGGATAATTGCGCGTAAAGTGAATATAACGAATTCAACTGGAATTCTAACTCGGCTCTGTGACTTCTCATTTCGAGCTGATATCCATCGAGCTCACAACTCGGTTGTAGTTCTTCTAGTGAGACAAGCTTGTTAACCATTACACCACATAGAAGTACCTCTTATATTGGTGTCATGCACAGCATACAACTCGATGAGAAATCTAAACTGTATCAGCTACTAGCAGTATAGCCCGGCGTTGCTCGGGTGTAATGAAAGCTTTAAAACTAATCCATGGTCCTGGAGCTCAGACTCTTTGGACATTGGCACGAAAGACTAAAAAGCAATAGTTGTTTCCAGTTAAAGCGAAACCGTAGACTAAAAGAAAAATGAATAAAAATAATAAATAAAAAAAATTACTTTGCCGAACAGAAAGGGACCCAGACAGGAATTCTCCGAACGGTAGAGACTCCCCCGAACGATAGAGACTCCCCCGAAGGGTAGAGTCTCCCCCGAACGGTAGAGACTCCCCCGAACGGTAGAGTCTCGTCTGGGATGAATAGACAGGGGCCTGACCCAGCCTTAAACTAGGTCTACTAGATATTTTTGCTTGAGCTTAAAGGGCTCAGAATTCCCACTTTAATTGACCTTGTACCACATCCGCCTTGGTGGGAAGGTGGTAAATACAGAGTGATTATACTTGATCTAAATCTTGGTCAACTCTCTGCTTCCGAACAGAGGGATCCAGACGGGGGCTCCACCGAAGAGTAGAGAGTCTCGTCTGGGGTGAATAAACAAGAACCCGATCCAGCCTTAAACAAGGTCTACAGGATAATTTTGGCTGAGCTTAAGGGCTCAGAATTCCCACTTTAATTGACCTTGTGTCACATCCGCCTTGGTGTGAGGTGTTAAATACAGAGTGATTATATTGACTAGCAGTTGGGATTACATTTTCATTTTTGCTACTGACTTTGTAAGTACGTTATTTTTTTTTTTAACCTGGATTGAACGTTTTGTATTTTGTGCATTGCGGGAAGGCGACAACCAGCAATGGCTGGGTCTCCCCCAGCGAAATATTACTCCGATCGGTTCGCCGTCTGTTTGGAATAAAAATCAGGCCAAAAAAGACGCGGCCTACTATGATAGAATGCGGCATGACTAACAAGGATTATATTCAAGAGAATGAACTTGATATTTTGGGCCGAGCTTAAAAGCTCGAGGATCTCAGTTAAAAATGGCCTTGTTCCACTTTGCGTTTATGTGGGAAGGCAGATAAATACAGAGGAATTATACTGAGTAGCAGTTCACTCGCAGTGTATCTACTTCACGCAGCTTGCGAGTCTTGTACTTGTTGATATACTATTATTCCCAACCTCCATTTTGCTGATTACTCACGAGGCAACCTTTTAGAGTTACAACACATTGCAAAAAGGAAATAATAATAATAATAATAATAATAATAATAATAATAATAACAAGCAAAAATGATCATATGTCGGTCATCTGTCTGATTTCAATCTGAAGCAGGAAAGAAATGGAGGGGAAAAAAGCAATGAAAATGATGATAATTCTTTAGATAATTTATGCATTTTTAAAAACCATTTTAAAAAAAACTTCTGTTTTTTTTTTATAGTTTAAAACAGTCTTTCTCTTGGTTGATAACTTTCTTGAAATTAATAGCACGTTTGGCTTTTGTGGTCAGTCCTGTCGGTCTTTCCTAGTTTTACACTGAGAAGAGGAAATAAAAACATGCTTTGATGTGTGCGGTCGTCTGGTATTTTTATATGGCTGCATTCTTTGTGGCTTGGCAAAATACTAAACTCTTTCTTGGTAAATACAACATTCTGATTAATTAACATTCCATTACCAAAGTTGGTTTAATATCCTTTTAATGATTTTACTTTATTATCTTATTGGATTTTTTGTTAGCTGAAAACCAAGTTGACGACATGGGTATGACGATAAACTACATCCGGGTCCTGTTTATGACGATAAACTGCATCCGGGTCCTGGGTATGACGTTAAGCTACATCCGGCAGCAAGGCCTCTGATCAGGAAGTTTTCAAGAGCGTGGAGCAACTTCTTAATTGTCACGGGTAGGTAGCACTTGCTGGGTCCCAGCTATGAGCAAATAGTTACACCCGAACTGGGGTCAAAACACTATGAAAGTATAAAAATACCAGCAATACATTTTTTGAAATATTGTTTTATTATTTAATATTTTTATCATTATTTAAAAAAAACAAATACCAGCTAAACTTTTTTTTTTATATTACCAGAGCAATAAATTTGACTCTCGACAAAAATCCTCTTTACAAAATACGTGAAACGTGATCTACAAATACAGTGAAACCCACCCCTTTACAGTGAAACCCACCCCTTTACAGTGAAACCAATAAAATGCAACTGCAACTTCTACTCTATCAGATTCTTTTCTCGCACTTCCCGCCTGTGGAATTCCCTTCCGTATTCTAGCTTCCCCGACAGCTAAATCTCCAAGAATTTAAATGTAAAGTCAGCTGACTCGCATCCTTTCCCTCATGCTCTTTTTTCCGTCCACTCCCATCACACAAGTATTCTCATCCTTCTCTAACCCACTCCCTGACACCCCTTACAACCTGTTCCTCTTTCTCACCACTTTCCTCCTATGTAATCCCCTGCACACCAGTGGCACTAAAACTGCCGTGAAATGATTAAAAATATATATATATTTCTTACAAAGAATGCGTTGTGTGTTTTGGTGCAGTGGATATCGGCTCAGAATGAGGAATTGAAGAGCCGAGTTCGAATTTCACTCGAATTCTTTGTATTCACTAACTTGCAAATACCATTGAGAAAGGTATTAATCCCTCTCTTCTCCCTTCAGCTATGGGTTAAATAGAAGAAAATATTTGGTTCTATAGCCTTTGTTGACAACCAGTCTATCGCAGAAAATAATGGCAACCTACTATAGGAAAATCTTCTGCCCAGTTAGTCATGTCTCTTTCGAGACATGATCGCCCAAAACGTGTATTACGTAAGGCACTTAACTGACTGACTGACAAAGAATGCATTTTTAATTCATATGAACCTAGGTGCGTTGTAATGCAGTGGGTATCATGCCGGGAACGAGAAATCGGGGAGCCGAGTTCGAATTCCAGTTGAATTTCTTGCATTCACTTACGCGCAAAAACCCTTCGGAAAGGTATTAATGAACCTCTTCCTTTCAGTTATGGGTTAAGTAACAGGACAGATTTGGTTCTATAGCCTTGGCTGGCAACCAGTCTACTGCAGAAAGAAATGACAACCTACTGCGGGAAAATCTTCTGCCCAGTCAGTTATGTCGCTTTCAAGACATGATCGCCCAAAGCGTGTATCACGTATGGCACTTGACTTACTGACCAAAACTATTCTAAAAAAAGTCTTGTTGGCATTAAATACCCTACTGAGGTTGATATGCTGAAAAACCAAGCCTGTTCCTCTTTCTCACCATTTCCTCCTATGTAATCCCCTGCACACCGGTGGCAGTAAAACTGCCGTGAAATGATTAAAGCCTCGAGTCATGAGTTATCTCCCTTTAACCTTTTAAGGCTTTACGCAAGGAATGAGGATGATATATCCCAGTGATTGTAATAAAGGGTTCGTTTCAAAATTCCTACCATCTGAAGAAGGCTGGGGTGTACAATGGCCGAAATGTCGTACAAATGGCAACAAAGATGAGGACAACAGTCCCAATAATGTAAATACTGTCAATGCTATCTCATCTCAGAAATATAGACAAATCATAAAATTAACATGAGAATAATATTTCTTGCTAAAGCACAGGACAAGGATATCCAAGCTGTTGGGTTGAAGGATGGGATGCAACCTGAACTGCCAAGAATCCACTAGCATCCGGATCGGAAGCGTGGTGTATGCTAGACAACATCATTGGCAAAACATTACGTAAAGAGCTGAGAAGACAGAAATATGATGACTGATCGTGAATGCGTAATGAGGTTCACGTTGCCTTCTCAGAACGCGAGGTTTGCCGTTTTTCGAAATTTTTCGTAAATCTCATTTCGCCATTAGAAATTTAAGTTTGTACATCTACAACACACTTGTATATCGTTATAATGGGGCCTCACATTAGTGAGCGGGGGTGCAAGTGAAACCGTTGAGAGGAAGGCCTCGAAACGGTGCACATTCTCTCCTGATGACCCCAGTTTAATTATAAATTCGAGAGGAACGCAATAAATTAAATGAAATCATATGCCCTAGAGAAGCTCGGTGGAAATGTCATTGACATGAGGAGCATTACACATCCAGCTCGCATCAAGTGAGTTTCAATCACTTTCAATGAAGTCATATGCCGTAGAGAGACTCGGTGGAAATGTCATTGGCATGAGGAGTATTACACATTCAGCTCGCATCAAGTGAGTTTCAATTACTTTCAATGAAGTCATATGCCGTAGAGAGGCTCGGAGGAAATGTCATTGGCATGAGGAGCATTACACATTCAGCTCGCATCAAGTGAGTTTCAATTACTTTCAATGAAGTCATATGCCGTAGAGAGACTCGGCGGAAATGTCATTGGCATGAGGAGTATTACACATTCAGCTCGCATCAAGTGAGTTTCAATTACTTTCAATGAAGACATATGCCGTAGAGAGGCTCGGAGGAAATGTCATTGGCATGAGGAGCATTACACATTCAGCTCGCATCAAGTGAGTCTCAATTACTTTCAATGAAGTCATATGCCGTAGAGAGACTCGGTGGAAATGTCATTGGCATGACGAGTATTACACATTCAGCTCGCATCAAGTGAGTTTCAATTACTTTCAATCAAGTCATACGCCGTAGAGAGACTCGGTGGAAATGTCATTGGCATGAGGAGCATTACACATTCAGCTCGCATCACGTGAGTTTCAATTACTTTCAATGAAGTCATATGCCGTAGAGAGGCTCGGTGGAAATGTTATTGACATGAGGAGCATTACACATTCAGCTCGCATCACGTGAGTTTCAATTACTTTCAATGAAGTCATATGCCGTAGAGAGGCTCGGTGGAAATGTCATTGGCATGAGGAGCATTACACATTCAGCTCGCATCACGTGAGTTTCAATTACTTTCAATCAAGTCATACGCCGTAGAGAGACTCGGTGGAAATGTCATTGGCATGAGGAGCATTACACATTCAGCTCGCATCACGTGAGTTTCAATTACTTTCAATGAAGTCATATGCCGTAGAGAGACTCGGTGGAAATGTCATTGGCATGACGAGTATTACACATTCAGCTCGCATCAAGTGAGTCTCAATTACTTTCAATGAAGTCATATGCCGTAGAGAGACTCGGTGGAAATGTCATTGGCATGAGGAGTATTACACATTCAGCTCGCATCAAGTGAGTCTCAATTACTTTCAATGAAGTCATATGCCGTAGAGAGACTCGGTGGAAATGTCATTGGCATGAGGAGCATTACACATTCAGCTCGCATCACGTGAGTTTCAATTACTTTCAATGAAGTCATATGCCGTAGAGAGGCTCGGTGGAAATGTTATTGACATGAGGAGCATTACACATTCAGCTCGAATCAAGTGAGTTTCAATTACTTTCAATGAAGTCATATGCCGTAGAGAGGCTCGGTGGAAATGTCATTGGCATGAGGAGCATTATACATTCATCTCGCATCAAGTGAGTTTCAATTACTTTCAATCAAGTCATACGCCGTAGAGAGGCTCGGTGGAAATGTCATTGGCATGAGGAGTATTACACATTCATCTCGCATCAAGTGAGTTTCAATTACTTTCAATGAAGTCATACGCCGTAGAGAGGCCCGGTGGAAATGTCATTGGCATGAGGAGCATTACACATTGAGCTCGCATCACGTGAGTTTCAATTACTTTCAATGAAGTCATATGCCGTAGAGACGCCCGGTGGAAATGTCATTGGCATGAGGAGTATTACACATTCAGCGAGCATCAAGTGAGTTTCAATTACTTTCAATCAAGTCATATGCTGTAGAGAGGCTCGGTGGAAATGTTATTGACATGAGGAGCATTACACATTCAGCGCGCATCAAGTGAGTTTCAATTACTTTCAATGAAGTCATCTGCCGTAGAGAAGCTCTATGGAAATGTTATTGGCATGAGGAGCATTACACATTCAGCTCGCATCAAGTGAGTTTCAATTACTTTCAATGAAGTCATATGCCGTAGAGAGACTCGGTGGAAATGACATTGGCATGTGGAGCATTACATATTCACCTCACTTCAGGTGAGTTTCATTTACTTTCAATGAAGTCATATGCCGTAGAGAGGCTCGGTGGAAATGTCATTGGCATGAGGAGCATTACACATTCAGCTTGCATCAAGTGAGTTTCAATTACTTTCAATGAAGTCATATGCTGTAGAGAGGCTCGGTGGAAATGTCATTGGCATGAGGTATATTACACATTCAGCTTACATCAAGTGAGTTTTAATTACTTTCAATGAAGTCATATGCTGTTGAGAGGCTCGGTGGAAATGTCATTGGCATGAGGTATATTACACATTCAGCTTACATCAAGTGAGTTTTAATTACTTTCAATGAAGTCATATGCCGTAGAGAGGCTCGGTGGAAATGTCATTGGCATGAGGAGCATTACACATTCAGCTTGCATCAAGTGAGTTTCAATTAATTTCAATGAAGTCATATGCCGTAGAGAGGCTCGGTGGAAATGTCATTGGCATGAGGAGTATTACACATTCAGCTCGCATCAAGTGAGTTTCAATTACTTTCAATGAAGTCATATGCTGTAGAGAGGCTCGGTGGAAATGTCATTGGCATGAGGTATATTACACATTCAGCTTACATCAAGTGAGTTTTAATTACTTTCAATGAAGTCATATGCTGTTGAGAGGCTCGGTGGAAATATCATTGGCATGAGGTCTATTACACATTAAGCTTGCATCAAGTGAATTTCAATTACTTTCAATGAAGTCATATGCTGTAGAGAGGCTCGGTGGAAATGTCATTGGCATGAGGTATATGACACATTCACCTTGCATCAAGTGAGTTTTAATTACTTTCAATGAAGTCATATGCTGTAGAGAGGCTCGGTGGAAATGTCATTGGCATGAGGAGTATTACACATTCAGCTCGCATCAAGTGAGTTTCAATTACTTTCAATGAAGTCATATGCTGTAGAGAGGCTCGGTGGAAATGTCATTGGCATGATGAGCATTAAACATTCCGCTCGCATCAAGTGAGTTTCAATTACTTTCAATGAATTCATATGCCGTAGAGAGGCTCGGAGGAAATGTCATTGGCATGAGGAGCATTACACATTCAGCTTGCATCAAGTGAGTTTTAATTACTTTCAATGATGTCATATGCTGTAGAGAGGCTCGGTGGAAATGTCATTGGCATGAGGTATATTACACATTAAGCTTGCATCAAGTGAATTTCAATTACTTTCAATGAAGTCATATGCCGTAGAGAGGCTCGGTGGAAATGTCATTGGCATGAGGAGCATTACAGATTCAGCTCACTTCAGGTGAGTTTCAATTACTTTCAATGAAGTCATATGATGTAGAGAGGCTCGGTGGAAATGTCATTGGCATGAGGAGCATTATACATTCATCTCGCATCAAGTGAGATTCAATTACTTTCAATGAAGTCATATGCCGTAGAGAGGCTCGGTGGAAATGTCATTGGCATGAGGAGCATTATACATTCATCTCGCATCAAGTGAGTGTCAATTACTTTTAATGAAGTCATATGCCGTAGAGAGGCTCGGTGGAAATGTCATTGGCACGAGGAGTATTACACATTCAGCTCGCATCAAGTGAGTTTCAATTACTTTCAATGAAGACATATGCTGTAGAGAGGTTCGGTGGAAATGTCATGGGCATGAGGAGCTTTACATATACAGCTCACTTCAGGTGAGTTTCATTTACTTTCAATGAAGTCATATGCCGTAGAGAGGCTCTGTTGAAATGTTATTGGCATGAGGAGCATTACACATTCAGCGCGCATCAAGTGAGTTTCAATTACTTTCAATGAAGTCATATGCCGTAGAGAGGCACGGTGGAAATGTCATTGGCACGAGGAGTATTACACATTCAGCTCGCATCAAGTGAGTTTCAATTACTTTTAATGAAGTCATATGCCGTAGAGAGGCTCGGTGGAAATGTCATTGGCATGAGGAGCATTATACATTCCGCTCGCCTCAAGTGAGTTTCAATTACTTTCAATGAAGTCATATGCCGTAGAGAGGCTCGGAGGAAATGTCATTGGCATGAGGAGCATTATATATTCATCTAGCATCAAGTGAGTTTCAATTACTTTCAATGAAGTCATATGCCGTATAGAGGCTCGGTGGAAATGTCATTGGCATGAGGAGCATTATACATTCATCTAGCATCAAGTGAGTTTCAATTACTTTCAATGAAGTCATATGCCGTAGAGAGGCTCGGAGGAAATGTCATTGGCATGAGGAGCATTATACATTCATCTAGCATCAAGTGAGTTTCAATTACTTTCAATGAAGTCATATGCCGTATAGAGGCTCGGTGGAAATGTCATTGGCATGAGGAGCATCATACATTCATCTCGCATCAAGTGAGTTTCAATTACTTTTAATGAAGTCATATGCCGTAGAGAGGCTCGGTGGAAATGTCATTGGCATGAGGAGCATTACATATTCAGCTCACTTCAGGTGAGTTTCAATTACTTTGAATGAATCATATGCTGTAGAGAGGCTTGGTGGAAATGTCATTGGCATGACGAGTATTACACATTCATCTCGCATCAAGTGAGTTTCAATTACTTTCAATGAAGTCATATGCCGTAGAGAGGCTCGGAGGAAATGTCATTGGCATGAGGAGCATTACACATTCAGCTCGCATCAAGTGAGTTTCAATTACTTTCAATGAAGTCATATGCAGTAGAGAGGTTCGGTGGAAATGTCATTGGCATGAGGAGCATTACATATTCAGCTCACTTCAGGTGAGTTTCATTTACTTTCAATGAAGTCATATGCCGTAGAGAGGCTCGGTGGAAATGTCATTGGCATGAGGAGCATTACATATTCACCTCACTTCAGGTGAGTTTCATTTACTTTCAATGAACTCATATGCTGTAGAGAGTCTCGGTGGAAATATCATTGGCATGAGGAGCATTACACATTCAGCTTGCATCAAGTGAGTTTCAATTACTTTCAATGAAGTCATATGCCGCAGAGAGGCTCGGTGGAAATGTCATTGGCATGAGGTGTATTACACATTCAGCTTGCATCAAGTGAGTTTCAATTACTTTCAATGAAGTCATATGCTGTAGAGAGGCTCGGTGGAAATATCATTGGCATGAGGAGCATTATACATTCCGCTCGCATCAAGTGAGTTTCAATTACTTTCAATGAAGTCATATGCCGTAGAGAGGCTCGTAGGAAATGTCATTGGCATGAGGAGCATTACACATTCAGCTTGCATCAAGTGAGTTTTAATTACTTTCAATGAAGTCATATGCTGTAGAGAGGCTCGGTGGAAATGTCATTGGCATGAGGTATATTACACATTCAGCTTGCATCAAGTGAGTTTTAGTTACTTTCAATGAAGTCATATGCTGTAGAGAGGCTCGGTGGAAATGTCATTGGCATGAGGAGCATTATACATTCATCTCGCATCAAGTGAATTTCAATTACTTTTAATGAAGTCATATGCCGTAGAGAGGCTCGGTGGAAATGTCATTGGCATGAGAAGCATTATACATTCACCTCGCATCAATTGAGTTTCAATTACTTTCAATGAAGTCATATGCCGTAGAGAGGCTCGGTGGAAATGTCATTGGCATGAGGAGCATTATACATTCCTCTCGCATCAAGTGAGTTTCAATTACTTTCAATGAAGTCATATGCCGTATAGAGGCTCGGTGGAAATGTCATTGGCATGAGGAGCATTATACATTCATCTAGCATCAAGTGAGTTTCAATTACTTTCAATGAAGTCATATGCCGTAGAGAGGCTCGGTGGAAATGTCATTGGCATGAGGAGCATCATACATTCATCTCGCATCAAGTGAGTTTCAATTACTTTTAATGAAGTCATACGCCGTAGAGAGGCTCGGTGGAAATGTCATTGGCATGAGGAGCATTACATATTCAGCTCACTTCAGGTGAGTTTCAATTACTTTCAATGAATCATATGCTGTAGAGAGGCTTGGTGGAAATGTCATTGGCATGACGATTATTACACATTCATCTCGCATCAAGTGAGTTTCAATTGCTTTCAATGAAGTCATATGCCGTAGAGAGGCTCGGAGGAAATGTCATTGGCATGAGGAGCATTACACATTCAGCTCGCATCAAGTGAGTTTCAATTACTTTCAATGAAGTCATATGCTGTAGAGAGGCTTGGTGGAAATGTCATTGGCATGACGAGTATTACACATTCATCTCGCATCAAGTGAGTTTCAATTACTTTCAATGAAGTCATATGCTGTAGAGAGGTTCGGTGGAAATATCATTGGCATGAGGAGCATTACATATTCAGCTCACTTCAGGTGAGTTTCATTTACTTTCCATGAAGTCATATGCCGTAGAGAGGCTCGGTGGAAATGTCATTGGCATGAGGAGCATTACACATTCAGCTTGCATCAAATGAGTTTCAATTACTTTCAATGAAGTCATATGCCGTAGAGAGGCTCGGTGGAAATGTCATTGGCATGAGGAGCATTATACATTCATCTCGCATCAAGTGAATTTCAATTACTTTTAATGAAGTCATATGCCGTAGAGAGGCTCGGTGGAAATGTCATTGGCATGAGGAGCATTATACATTCATCTCGCATCAAGTGAGTTTCAATTACTTTCAATGAAGTCATATGCCGTAGAGAGGCTCGGTGGAAATGTCATTGGCATGAGGAGCATTACACATTCATCTCGCATCAAGTGAGTCTCAATTACTTTCAATGAAGTCATATGCCGTAGAGAGGCTCGGTGGAAATGTCATTGGCATGAGGAGCATTATAAATTCCGCTCGCATCAAGCGAGTTTCAATTACTTTCAATGAAGTCATATGCCGTATAGAGGCTCGGTGTAAATGTCATTGGCATGAGGAGAATTATACATTCATCTCGCCTCAAGTGAGTTTCAATTACTTTTAATGAAGTCATATGCCGTAGAGAGGCTCGGTGGAAAGGTCATTGGCATGAGGAGCATTACATATTCAGCTCACTTCAGGTGAGTTTCAATTACTTTCAATGAAGTCATATGCCGTAGAGAGGCTCGGTGGAAATGTCATTGGCATGAGGAGTATTACACATTCAGCTTGCATCAAGTGAGTTTCAATTACTTTCAATGAAGTCATATGCTGTAGAGAGGCTCGGTGGAAATGTCATTGGCATGAGGAGCATTAAACATTCCGCTCGCATCAAGTGAGTTTCAATTACTTTCAATGAAGTCATATGCCGTAGAGAGGCTCGGAGGAAATGTCATTGGCATGAGGAGCATTACACATTCAGCTCGCATCAAGTGAGTTTCAATTACTTTCAATGAAGTCATATGCTGTAGAGAGGCTTGGTGGAAATGTCATTGCCATGACGAGTATTACACATTCATCTCGCATCAAGTGAGTTTCAATTGCTTTCAATGAAGTCATATGCTGTAGAGAGGCTCGGTGGAAATGTCATTGGCATGAGGAGCATTAAACATTCCGCTCGCATCAAGTGAGTTTCAATTACTTTCAATGAAGTCATATGCCGTAGAGAGGCTCGGAGGAAATGTCATTGGCATGAGGAGCATTACACATTCAGCTTGCATCAAATGAGTTTCAATTACTTTCAATGAAGTCATATGCCGTAGAGAGGCTCGGTGGAAATGTCATTGGCATGAGGAACATTGCATATTCAGCTCACTTCAGGTGAGTTTCAATTACTTTCAATGAAGTCATATGCTGTAGAGAGGCTCGGTGGAAATGTCATTGGCGTGAGGAGCATTATACATTCATCTCGCATCAAGTGAGTTTCAATTACTTTCAATGAAGTCATATGCCGTAGAGAGGCTCGGTGGAAATGTCATTGGCATGAGGAGCATTATACATTCATCTCGCATCAAGTGAGTTTCAATTACTTTCAATGAAGTCATATGCCGTAGAGAGGCTCGGTGGAAATGTCAATGGCATGAGGAGCATTATACATTCATCTCGCATCAAGTGAGTTTCAATTACTTTCAATGAAGTCATATGCCGTAGAGAGGCTCGGTGGAAATGTCATTGGCATGAGGAGCATTATACATTCAGCTCGCATCAAGTGAGTTTAAATTACTTTCAATGAAATCATATGCCGTAGAGAGGCTCGGTGGAAATGTCATTGGCATGAGGAGCATTATACATTCCTCCCGCATCAAGTGAGTTTCAATTACTTTCAATGAAGTCATATGCCGTATAGAGGCTCGGTGGAAATGTCATTGGCATGAGGAGCATTATACATTCATCTAGCATCAAGTGAGTTTCAATTACTTTCAATGAAGTCATATGACGTGGAGAGGCTCGGTGGAAATGTCATTGGCATGAGGAGCATCATACATTCATCTCGCATCAAGTGAGTTTCAATTACTTTTAATGAAGTCATATGCCGTAGAGAGGCTCGGTGGAAATGTCATTGGCATGAGGAGCATTACATATTCAGCTCACTTCAGGTGAGTTTCAATTACTTTCAATGAATCATATGCTGTAGAGAGGCTTGGTGGAAATGTCATTGGCATGACGAGTATTACACATTCATCTCGCATCAAGTGAGTTTCAATTGCTTTCAATGAAGTCATATGCCGTAGAGAGGCTCGGAGGAAATGTCATTGGCATGAGGAGCATTACACATTCAGCTCGCATCAAGTGAGTTTCAGTTACTTTCAATGAAGTCATATGCTGTAGAGAGGCTTGGTGGAAATGTCATTGGCATGACGAGTATTACACATTCATCTCGCATCAAGTGAGTTTCAATTACTTTCAATGAAGTCATATGCTGTAGAGAGGTTCGGTGGAAATATCATTGGCATGAGGAGCATTACATATTCAGCTCACTTCAGGTGAGTTTCATTTACTTTCAATGAAGTCATATGCCGTAGAGAGGCTCGGTGGAAATGTCATTGGCATGAGGAGCATTACACATGCAGCTTGCATCAAGTGAGTTTCAATTACTTTCAATGAAGTCATATGCCGTAGAGAGTCTCGGTGGAAATGTCATTGGCATGAGGTGTATTACACATTCAGCTTGAATCAAGTGAGTTTCAATTACTTTCAATGAAGTCATATGCCGTAGAGAGGCTCGTAGGAAATGTCATTGGCATGAGGAGCATTACATATTCAGCTTGCATCAAGTGAGTTTTAATTACTTTCAATGAAGTCATATGCTGTAGAGAGGCTCGGTGGAAATGTCATTGGCATGAGGTATATTACACATTCAGCTTGCATCAAGTGAGTTTTAATTACTTTCAATGAAGTCATATGCTGTAGAGAGGCTCGGTGGAAATGTCATTGGCATGAGGAGCATTATACATTCATTTAGCATCAAGTGAGTTTCAATTACTTTCAATGAAGTCATATGCCGTAGAGAGGCTCGGTGGAAATGTCATTGGCATGAGGAGCATTATACATTCATCTCGCATCAAGTGAGTTTCAATTACTTTTAATGAAGTCATATGCCGTAGAGAGGCTCGGTGGAAATGTCATTGGCATGAGGAGCATTACATATTCAGCTCACTTCATGTGAGTTTCAATTACTTTCAATGAATCATATGCTGTAGAGAGGCTTGGTGGAAATGTCATTGGCATGACGAGTATTACACATTCATCTCGCATCAAGTGAGTTTCAATTACTTTCAATGAAGTCATATGCCGTAGAGAGGCTTGGAGGAAATGTCATTGGCATGAGGAGCATTACACATTCAGCTCGCATCAAGTGAGTTTCAATTACTTTCAATGAAGTCATATGCTGTAGAGAGGCTTGGTGGAAATGTCATTGCCATGACGAGTATTACACATTCATCTCGCATCAAGTGAGTTTCAATTACTTTCAATGAAGTCATATGCTGTAGAGAGGTTCGGTGGAAATGTCATTGGCATGAGGAGCATTACATATTCACATCACTTCAGGTGAGTTTCATTTACTTTCAATGAAGTCATATGCCGTAGAGAGGCTCGGTGGAAATGTCATTGGCATGAGGAGCATTACACATTCAGCTTGCATCAAGTGAGTTTCAATTATTTCAATAAAGTCATATGCCGTAGAGAGGCTCGGTGGAAATGTCATTGGCATGAGGAGCATTACACATTCAGCTTGCATCAAGTGAGTTTCAATTACTTTCAATGAAGTCATATGCTGTAGAGAGGCTCGGTGGAAATGTCATTGGCATGAGGTATATTACACATTCAGCTTGCATCAAGTGAGTTTTAATTACTTTCCATGAAGTCATATCCTGTAGAGAGGCTCGGTGGAAATGTCATTGGCATGAGGAGCATTGCATATTCAGCTCACTTCAGGTGAGTTTCAATTACTTTCAATGAAGTCATATGCTGTAGAGAGGCTCGGTGGAAATGTCATTGGCATGAGGAGCATTATACATTCATCTCGCATCAAGTGAGTTTCAATTACTTTCAATGAAGTCATATGCCGTAGAGAGCCTCGGTGGAAATGTCATTGGCATGAGGAGCATTATACATTCATCTCGCATCAAGTGAGTTTCAATTACTTTCAATGAAGTCATATGCCGTAGAGAGGCTCGGTGGAAATGTCATTGGCATGAGGAGCATTATAAATTCATCTCGCATCAAGTGAGTTTCGATTACTTTCAATGAAGTCATATGCCGTAGAGAGGCTCGGTGGAAATGTCATTGGCATGAGGAGCATTATACATTCATCTCGCATCAAGTGAGTTTCAATTACTTTCAATGAAGTCATTTGCCGTATAGAGGCTCGGTGGAAATGTCATTGGCATGAGGAGCATTATACATTCATCTAGCATCAAGTGAGTTTCAATTACTTTCAATGAAGTCATATGCCGTAGAGAGGCTCGGTGGAAATGTCATTGACATGAGGAGCATTATACATTCATCTCGCATCAAGTGAGTTTCAATTATTTTTAATGAAGTCATATGCCGTAGAGAGGCTCGGTGGAAATGTCATTGGCATGAGGAGCATTACATATTCAGCTCACTTCAGGTGAGTTTCAATTACTTTCAATGAAGTCATATGCTGTAGAGAGGCTTGGTGGAAATGTCATTGGCATGACGAGTATTACACATTCATCTCGCATCAAGTGAGTTTCAATTACTTTCAATGAAGTCATATGCCGTAGAGAAGCTCTATGGAAATGTCATTGGCATGAGGAGCATTACACATTCAGCTTGCATCAAGTGAGTTTCAATTACTTTCAATGAAGTCATATGCCGTAGAGAGGCTCGGTGGAAATGTCATTGGCATGAGGAGTACTACACATTCAGCTTGCATCAAGTGAGTTTCAATTACTTTCATTGAAGTCATATGCTGTAGAGAGGCTCGGTGGAAATGTCATTGGCATGAGGAGCATTATACATTCCGCTCGCATCAAGTGAGTTTCAATTACTTTCAATGAAGTCATATGCCGTAGAGAGGCTCGGTGGAAATGTCATTGGCATGAGGAGTATTACACATTCAGCTTGCATCAAGTGAGTTTCAATTACTTTCAATGAAGTCATATGCTGTAGAGAGGCTCGGGGTAAATATCATTGGCATGAGGAGCATTATACATTCCGCTCGCATCAAGTGAGTTTCAATTACTTTCAATGAAGTCATATGCCGTAGAGAGGCCCGTAGGAAATGTCATTGGCATGAGGAGCATTACACATTCAGCTTGCATCAAGTGAGTTTTAATTACTTTCAATGAAGTCATATGCTGTAGAGAGGCTCGGTGGAAATGTCATTGGCATGAGGAGCATTATACATTCATCTAGCATCAAGTGAGTTTCAATTACTTTCAATGAAGTCATATGCCGTAGAGAGCCTCGGTGGAAATGTCATTGGCATGAGGAGCATTATACATTCATCTCGCATCAAGTGAGTTTCAATTACTTTTATTGAAGTCATATGCCGCAGAGAGGCTCGGTGGAAATGTCATTGGCATGAGGAGCATTACATATTCAGCTCACTTCAGGTGAGTTTCAATTACTTTCAATAAATCATATGCTGTAGAGAGGCTTGGCGGAAATGTCATTGGCATGACGAGTATTACACATTCATCTCGCATCAAGTGAGTTTCAATTACTTTCAATGAAGTCATATGCTGTAGAGAGGCTCGGTGGAAATGTCATTGGCATGAGGTATATTACACATTCAGCTTGCATCAAGTGAGTTTCAATTACTTTCAATGAAGTCATATGCCGTAGAGAGGCTCGGTGGAAATGTCATTGGCATGAGGAGCATTGCATATTCAGCTCACTTCAGGTGAGTTTCAATTACTTTCAATGAAGTCATATGCCGTATAGAGGCTCGGTGGAAATGTCATTGGCATGAGGAGCATTATACATTCATCTAGCATCAAGTGAGTTTCAATTACTTTCAATGAAGTCATATGCCGTAGAGAGGCTCGGTGGAAATGTCATTGACATGAGGAGCATTATACATTCATCTCGCATCAAGTGAGTTTCAATTATTTTTAATGACGTCATATGCCGTAGAGAGGCTCGGTGGAAATGTCATTGGCATGAGGAGCATTACATATTCAGCTCACTTCAGGTGAGTTTCAATTACTTTCAATGAAGTCATATGCTGTAGAGAGGCTTGGTGGAAATGTCATTGGCATGACGAGTATTACACATTCATCTCGCATCAAGTGAGTTTCAATTACTTTCAATGAAGTCATATGCCGTAGAGAAGCTCTATGGAAATGTCATTGGCATGAGGAGCATTACACATTCAGCTTGCATCAAGTGAGTTTCAATTACTTTCAATGAAGTCATATGCCGTAGAGAGGCTCGGTGGAAATGTCATTGGCATGAGGAGTACTACACATTCAGCTTGCATCAAGTGAGTTTCAATTACTTTCATTGAAGTCATATGCTGTAGAGAGGCTCGGTGGAAATGTCATTGGCATGAGGAGCATTATACATTCCGCTCGCATCAAGTGAGTTTCAATTACTTTCAATGAAGTCATATGCCGTAGAGAGGCTCGGTGGAAATGTCATTGGCATGAGGAGTATTACACATTCAGCTTGCATCAAGTGAGTTTCAATTACTTTCAATGAAGTCATATGCTGTAGAGAGGCTCGGGGTAAATATCATTGGCATGAGGAGCATTATACATTCCGCTCGCATCAAGTGAGTTTCAATTACTTTCAATGAAGTCATATGCCGTAGAGAGGCCCGTAGGAAATGTCATTGGCATGAGGAGCATTACACATTCAGCTTGCATCAAGTGAGTTTTAATTACTTTCAATGAAGTCATATGCTGTAGAGAGGCTCGGTGGAAATGTCATTGGCATGAGGAGCATTATACATTCATCTAGCATCAAGTGAGTTTCAATTACTTTCAATGAAGTCATATGCCGTAGAGAGCCTCGGTGGAAATGTCATTGGCATGAGGAGCATTATACATTCATCTCGCATCAAGTGAGTTTCAATTACTTTTATTGAAGTCATATGCCGCAGAGAGGCTCGGTGGAAATGTCATTGGCATGAGGAGCATTACATATTCAGCTCACTTCAGGTGAGTTTCAATTACTTTCAATAAATCATATGCTGTAGAGAGGCTTGGCGGAAATGTCATTGGCATGACGAGTATTACACATTCATCTCGCATCAAGTGAGTTTCAATTACTTTCAATGAAGTCATATGCTGTAGAGAGGCTCGGTGGAAATGTCATTGGCATGAGGTATATTACACATTCAGCTTGCATAAAGTGAGTTTCAATTACTTTCAATGAAGTCATATGCCGTAGAGAGGCTCGGTGGAAATGTCATTGGCATGAGGAGCATTGCATATTCAGCTCACTTCAGGTGAGTTTCAATTACTTTCAATGAAGTCATATGCTGTAGAGAGGCTCTGTGGAAATGTCATTGGCATGAGGAGCATTATACATTCATCTCGCATCAAGTGAGTTTCAATTACTTTCAATGAAGTCATATGCCGTAGAGAGGCTCGGTGGAAATGTCATTGGCATGAGGAGCATTATACATTCATCTCGCATCAAGTGAGTTTCAATTACTTTCAATGAATTCATATGCCGTATAGAGGCTCGGTGGAAATGTCATTGGCATGAGGAGCATTATACATTCATCTAGCATCAAGTGAGTTTCAATTACTTTCAATGAAGTCATATGACGTAGAGAGGCTCGGTGGAAATGTCATTGGCATGAGGAGCATTATACATTCATCTCGCATCAAGTGAGTTTCAATTATTTTTAATGAAGTCATATGCCGTAGAGAGGCTCGGTGGAAATGTCATTGGCATGAGGAGCATTACATATTCAGCTCACTTCAGGTGAGTTTCAATTACTTTCAATGAAGTCATATGCTGTAGAGAGGCTTGGTGGAAATATCATTGGCATGACGAGTATTACACATTCAGCTCGCATCAATTGAGTTTCAATTACTTTCAATGAAGTCATATGCCGTTGAGAGACTCGGTGGAAATGACATTGGCATGTGGAGCATTACATATTCACCTCACTTCAGGTGAGTTTCATTTACTTTCAATGAAGTCATATGCCGTAGAGAGGCTCGGTGGAAATGTCATTGGCATGAGGAGCATTACACATTCAGCTTGCATCAAGTGAGTTTCAATTACTTTCATTGAAGTCATATGCTGTAGAGAGGCTCGGTGGAAATGTCATTGGCATGAGGAGCATTATACATTCCGCTCGCATCAAGTGAGTTTCAATTACTTTCAATGAAGTCATATGCCGTAGAGAGGCTCGGTGGAAATGTCATTGGCATGAGGAGTATTACACATTCAGCTTGCATCAAGTGAGTTTCAATTACTTTCAATGAAGTCATATGCTGTAGAGAGGCTCGGGGTAAATATCATTGGCATGAGGAGCATTATACATTCCGCTCGCATCAAGTGAGTTTCAATTACTTTCAATGAAGTCATATGCCGTAGAGAGGCCCGTAGGAAATGTCATTGGCATGAGGAGCATTACACATTCAGCTTGCATCAAGTGAGTTTTAATTACTTTCAATGAAGTCATATGCTGTAGAGAGGCTCGGTGGAAATGTCATTGGCATGAGGAGCATTATACATTCATCTAGCATCAAGTGAGTTTCAATTACTTTCAATGAAGTCATATGCCGTAGAGAGCCTCGGTGGAAATGTCATTGGCATGAGGAGCATTATACATTCATCTCGCATCAAGTGAGTTTCAATTACTTTTATTGAAGTCATATGCCGCAGAGAGGCTCGGTGGAAATGTCATTGGCATGAGGAGCATTACATATTCAGCTCACTTCAGGTGAGTTTCAATTACTTTCAATAAATCATATGCTGTAGAGAGGCTTGGCGGAAATGTCATTGGCATGACGAGTATTACACATTCATCTCGCATCAAGTGAGTTTCAATTACTTTCAATGAAGTCATATGCTGTAGAGAGGCTCGGTGGAAATGTCATTGGCATGAGGTATATTACACATTCAGCTTGCATCAAGTGAGTTTCAATTACTTTCAATGAAGTCATATGCCGTAGAGAGGCTCGGTGGAAATGTCATTGGCATGAGGAGCATTGCATATTCAGCTCACTTCAGGTGAGTTTCAATTACTTTCAATGAAGTCATATGCTGTAGAGAGGCTCTGTGGAAATGTCATTGGCATGAGGAGCATTATACATTCATCTCGCATCAAGTGAGTTTCAATTACTTTCAATGAAGTCATATGCCGTAGAGAGGCTCGGTGGAAATGTCATTGGCATGAGGAGCATTATACATTCATCTCGCATCAAGTGAGTTTCAATTACTTTCAATGAATTCATATGCCGTATAGAGGCTCGGTGGAAATGTCATTGGCATGAGGAGCATTATACATTCATCTAGCATCAAGTGAGTTTCAATTACTTTCAATGAAGTCATATGACGTAGAGAGGCTCGGTGGAAATGTCATTGGCATGAGGAGCATTATACATTCATCTCGCATCAAGTGAGTTTCAATTATTTTTAATGAAGTCATATGCCGTAGAGAGGCTCGGTGGAAATGTCATTGGCATGAGGAGCATTACATATTCAGCTCACTTCAGGTGAGTTTCAATTACTTTCAATGAAGTCATATGCTGTAGAGAGGCTTGGTGGAAATATCATTGGCATGACGAGTATTACACATTCAGCTCGCATCAATTGAGTTTCAATTACTTTCAATGAATTCATATGCCGTTGAGAGACTCGGTGGAAATGACATTGGCATGTGGAGCATTACATATTCACCTCACTTCAGGTGAGTTTCATTTACTTTCAATGAAGTCATATGCCGTAGAGAGGCTCGGTGGAAATGTCATTGGCATGAGGAGCATTACACATTCAGCTTGCATCAAGTGAGTTTCAATTACTTTCAATGAAGTCATATGCCGTAGAGAGGCTCGGTGGAAATGTCATTGGCATGAGGAGTATTACACATTCAGCTTGCATCAAGTGAGTTTCAATTACTTTCATTGAAGTCATATGCTGTAGAGAGGCTCGGTGGAAATGTCATTGGCATGAGGAGCATTATACATTCCGCTCGCATCAAGTGAGTTTCAATTACTTTCGATGAAATCATATGCCGTAGAGAGGCTCGGTGGAAATGTCATTGGCATGAGGAGCATTACACATTCAGCTTGCATCTAATGAGTTTCAATTACTTTCAATGAAGTCATATGCCGTATAGAGGCTCGGAGGAAATATCATTGGCATGAGGAGCATTACATATTCAGCGCACTTCAGGTGAGTTTGAATTACTTTCAATCGAGTCATATGCTGAAGAGAGGCTCGGTGGGAATGTCATGGGCATGAGGAGCATTACACATTCAGCTTGCATCTAATGAGTTTCAATTACTTTCAATGAAGTCATATGCCGTATAGAGGCTCGGAGGAAATGTCATTGGCATGAGGAGCATTACATATTCAGCTCACTTCATGTGAGTTTCAATTACTTTCAATGAAGTCATATGCCGTAGAGAGGCTCGGAGGAAATATCATTGGCATGAGGAGCATTACACATTCAGCTTGCATCAAATCAGTTTCAATTACTTTCAATGAAGTCATATGCCGTAGAGAGGCTCGGTGGAAATGTCATTGGCATGAGGAGCATTACATATTCAGCTCACTTCAGGTGAGTTTCAATTACTTTCAATGAATCATATGCTGTAGAGAGGCTTGGTGGAAATGTCATTGGCATGACGAGTATTACACATTCATCTCGCATCAAGTGAGTTTCAATTACTTTCAATGAAGTCATATGCTGTAGAGAGGTTCGGTGGAAATATCATTGGCATGAGGAGCATTACATATTCAGCTCACTTCAGGTGAGTTTCATTTACTTTCAATGAAGTCATATGCCGTAGAGAGGCTCGGTGGAAATGTCATTGGCATGAGGAGCATTACACATTCAGCTTGCATCAAGTGAGTTTCAATTACTTTCAATGAAGTCATATGCCGTAGAGAGGCTCGGTGGAAATGTCATTGGCATGAGGTGTATTACACATTCAGCTTGAATCAAGTGAGTTTCAATTACTTTCAATGAAGTCATATGCTGTAGAGAGGCTCGGTGTAAATATCATTGGCATGAGGAGCATTATACATTCCGCTCGCATCAAGTGAGTTTCAATTACTTTCAATGAAGTCATATGCCGTAGAGAGTCTCGTAGGAAATGTCATTGGCATGAGGAGCATTACATATTCAGCTTGCATCAAGTGAGTTTTAATTACTTTCAATGAAGTCATATGCTGTAGAGAGGCTCGGTGGAAATGTCATTGGCATGAGGTATATTACACATTCAGCTTGCATCAAGTGAGTTTTAATTACTTTCAATGAAATCATATGCTGTAGAGAGGCTCGGTGGAAATGTCATTGGCATGAGGAGCATTATACATTCATCTAGCATCAAGTGAGTTTCAATTACTTTCAATGAAGTCATATGCCGTAGAGAGGCTCGGTGGAAATGTCATTGGCATGAGGAGCATTATACATTCATCTCGCATCAAGTGAGTTTCAATTACTTTTAATGAAGTCATATGCCGTAGAGAGGCTCGGTGGAAATGTCATTGGCATGAGGAGCATTACATATTCAGCTCACTTCAGGTGAGTTTCAATTACTTTCAATGAATCATATGCTGTAGAGAGGCTTGGTGGAAATGTCATTGGCATGAGGAGCATTACACATTCAGCTTGCATCAAGTGAGTTTCAATTACTTTCAATAAAGTCATATGCCGTAGAGAGGCTCGGTGGAAATGTCATTGACATGAGGAGCATTACACATTCAGCTTGCATCAAGTGAGTTTCAATTACTTTCAATGAAGTCATATGCCGTAGAGAGGCTCGGTGGAAATGTCATTGGCATGAGGAGCATTACATATTCAGCTCACTTCAGGTGAGTTTCAATTACTTTCAATGAATCATATGCTGTAGAGAGGCTTGGTGGAAATGTCATTGGCATGAGGAGCATTACACATTCAGCTTGCATCAAGTGAGTTTCAATTACTTTCAATAAAGTCATATGCCGTAGAGAGGCTCGGTGGAAATGTCATTGGCATGAGGAGCATTACACATTCAGCTTGCATCAAGTGAGTTTCAATTACTTTCAATGAAGTCATATGCCGTAGAGAGGCTCGGTGGAAATGTCATTGGCATGAGGTATATTACACATTCACCTTGCATCAAGTGAGTTTTAATTACTTTCCATAAAGTCATATGCTGTAGAGAGGCTCGGTGGAAATGTCATTGGCATGAGGAGCATTGCATATTCAGCTCACTTCAGGTGAGTTTCAATTACTTTCAATGAAGTCATATGCTGTAGAGAGGCTCGGTGGAAATGTCATTGGCATGAGGAGCATTATACATTCATCTCGCATCAAGTGAGTTTCAATTACTTTCAATGAAGTCATATGCCGTAGAGAGCCTCGGTGGAAATTTCATTGGCATGAGGAGCATTATACATTCATCTCGCATCAAGTGAGTTTCAATTACTTTCAATGAAGTCATATGCCGTATAGAGGCTCGGAGGAAATATCATTGGCATGAGGAGCATTACATATTCAGCGCACTTCAGGTGAGTTTGAATTACTTTCAATCGAGTCATATGCTGAAGAGAGGCTCGGTGGGAATGTCATGGGCATGAGGAGCATTACACATTCAGCTTGCATCTAATGAGTTTCAATTACTTTCAATGAAGTCATATGCCGTATAGAGGCTCGGAGGAAATGTCATTGGCATGAGGAGCATTACATATTCAGCTCACTTCATGTGAGTTTCAATTACTTTCAATGAAGTCATATGCCGTAGAGAGGCTCGGAGGAAATATCATTGGCATGAGGAGCATTACACATTCAGCTTGCATCAAATCAGTTTCAATTACTTTCAATGAAGTCATATGCCGTAGAGAGGCTCGGTGGAAATGTCATTGGCATGAGGAGCATTACATATTCAGCTCACTTCAGGTGAGTTTCAATTACTTTCAATGAATCATATGCTGTAGAGAGGCTTGGTGGAAATGTCATTGGCATGACGAGTATTACACATTCATCTCGCATCAAGTGAGTTTCAATTACTTTCAATGAAGTCATATGCTGTAGAGAGGTTCGGTGGAAATATCATTGGCATGAGGAGCATTACATATTCAGCTCACTTCAGGTGAGTTTCATTTACTTTCAATGAAGTCATATGCCGTAGAGAGGCTCGGTGGAAATGTCATTGGCATGAGGAGCATTACACATTCAGCTTGCATCAAGTGAGTTTCAATTACTTTCAATGAAGTCATATGCCGTAGAGAGGCTCGGTGGAAATGTCATTGGCATGAGGTGTATTACACATTCAGCTTGAATCAAGTGAGTTTCAATTACTTTCAATGAAGTCATATGCTGTAGAGAGGCTCGGTGTAAATATCATTGGCATGAGGAGCATTATACATTCCGCTCGCATCAAGTGAGTTTCAATTACTTTCAATGAAGTCATATGCCGTAGAGAGTCTCGTAGGAAATGTCATTGGCATGAGGAGCATTACATATTCAGCTTGCATCAAGTGAGTTTTAATTACTTTCAATGAAGTCATATGCTGTAGAGAGGCTCGGTGGAAATGTCATTGGC
This sequence comes from Ascarosepion bandense, assembly GCA_037127315.1. NCBI lineage: Eukaryota > Metazoa > Mollusca > Cephalopoda > Sepiida > Sepiidae > Ascarosepion > Ascarosepion bandense. The sequence goes on from JBBBDQ010000496.1 coordinate 787,688, forward strand.
ATGAGGTATATTACACATTCAGCTTGCATCAAGTGAGTTTTAATTACTTTCAATGAAGTCATATGCTGTAGAGAGGCTCGGTGGAAATGTCATTGGCATGAGGAGCATTATACATTCATCTAGCATCAAGTGAGTTTCAATTACTTTCAATGAAGTCATATGCCGTAGAGAGGCTCGGTGGAAATGTCATTGGCATGAGGAGCATTATACATTCATCTCGCATCAAGTGAGTTTCAATTACTTTTAATGAAGTCATATGCCGTAGAGAGGCTCGGTGGAAATGTCATTGGCATGAGGAGCATTACATATTCAGCTCACTTCAGGTGAGTTTCAATTACTTTCAATGAATCATATGCTGTAGAGAGGCTTGGTGGAAATGTCATTGGCATGAGGAGCATTACACATTCAGCTTGCATCAAGTGAGTTTCAATTACTTTCAATAAAGTCATATGCCGTAGAGAGGCTCGGTGGAAATGTCATTGACATGAGGAGCATTACACATTCAGCTTGCATCAAGTGAGTTTCAATTACTTTCAATGAAGTCATATGCCGTAGAGAGGCTCGGTGGAAATGTCATTGGCATGAGGAGCATTACATATTCAGCTCACTTCAGGTGAGTTTCAATTACTTTCAATGAATCATATGCTGTAGAGAGGCTTGGTGGAAATGTCATTGGCATGAGGAGCATTACACATTCAGCTTGCATCAAGTGAGTTTCAATTACTTTCAATAAAGTCATATGCCGTAGAGAGGCTCGGTGGAAATGTCATTGGCATGAGGAGCATTACACATTCAGCTTGCATCAAGTGAGTTTCAATTACTTTCAATGAAGTCATATGCCGTAGAGAGGCTCGGTGGAAATGTCATTGGCATGAGGTATATTACACATTCACCTTGCATCAAGTGAGTTTTAATTACTTTCCATAAAGTCATATGCTGTAGAGAGGCTCGGTGGAAATGTCATTGGCATGAGGAGCATTGCATATTCAGCTCACTTCAGGTGAGTTTCAATTACTTTCAATGAAGTCATATGCTGTAGAGAGGCTCGGTGGAAATGTCATTGGCATGAGGAGCATTATACATTCATCTCGCATCAAGTGAGTTTCAATTACTTTCAATGAAGTCATATGCCGTAGAGAGCCTCGGTGGAAATTTCATTGGCATGAGGAGCATTATACATTCATCTCGCATCAAGTGAGTTTCAATTACTTTCAATGAAGTCATATGCCGTAGAGAGGCTCGGTGGAAATGTCATTGGCATGAGGAGCATTATAAATTCATCTCGCATCAAGTGAGTTTCAATTACTTTCAATGAAGTCATATGCCGTAGAGAGGCTCGGTGCAAATGTCATTGGCATGAGGAGCATTATACATTCATCTCGCATCAAGTGAGTTTCAATTACTTTCAATGAAGTCATTTGCCGTATAGAGGCTCGGTGGAAATGTCATTGGCATGAGGAGCATTATACATTCATCTCGCATCAAGTGAGTTTCAATTATTTTTAATGAAGTCATATGCCGTAGAGAGGCTCGGTGGAAATGTCATTGGCATGAGGAGCATTACATATTCAGCTCACTTCAGGTGAGTTTCAATTACTTTCAATGAAGTCATATGCTGTAGAGAGGCTTGGTGGAAATGTCATTGGCATGACGAGTATTACACATTCATCTCGCATCAAGTGAGTTTCAATTACTTTCAATGAAGTCATATGCCGTAGAGAAGCTCTATGGAAATGTTATTGGCATGAGGAGCATTACACATTCAGCTCGCATCAATTGAGTTTCAATTACTTTCAATGAAGTCATATGCCGTAGAGAGACTCGGTGGAAATGACATTGGCATGTGGAGCATTACATATTCAGCTCACTTCAGGTGAGTTTCAATTACTTTCAATGAAGTCATATGCCGTAGAGAGGCTCGGTGCAAATGTCATTGGCATGAGGAGCATTATACATTCATCTCGCATCAAGTGAGTTTCAATTACTTTCAATGAAGTCATTTGCCGTATAGAGGCTCGGTGGAAATGTCATTGGCATGAGGAGCATTATACATTCATCTCGCATCAAGTGAGTTTCAATTATTTTTAATGAAGTCATATGCCGTAGAGAGGCTCGGTGGAAATGTCATTGGCATGAGGAGCATTACATATTCAGCTCACTTCAGGTGAGTTTCAATTACTTTCAATGAAGTCATATGCTGTAGAGAGGCTTGGTGGAAATGTCATTGGCATGACGAGTATTACACATTCATCTCGCATCAAGTGAGTTTCAATTACTTTCAATGAATCATATGCCGTAGAGAAGCTTTATGGAAATGTTATTGGCATGAGGAGCATTACACATTCAGCTCGCATCAATTGAGTTTCAATTACTTTCAATGAAGTCATATGCCGTAGAGAGACTCGGTGGAAATGACATTGGCATGTGGAGCATTACATATTCACCTCACTTCAGGTGAGTTTCATTTACTTTCAATGAAGTCATATGCCGTAGAGAGGCTCGGTGGAAATGTCATTGGCATGAGGAGCATTACACATTCAGCTTGCATCAAGTGAGTTTCAATTACTTTCAATGAAGTCATATGCCGTAGAGAGGCTCGGTGGAAATGTCATTGGCATGAGGAGTATTACACATTCAGCTTGCATCAAGTGAGTTTCAATTACTTTCATTGAAGTCATATGCTGTAGAGAGGCTCGGTGGAAATGTCATTGGCATGAGGAGCATTACATATTCAGCTCACTTCAGGTGAGTTTCAATTACTTTCAATGAAGTCATATGCTGTAGAGAGGCTTGGTGGAAATGTCATTGGCATGACGAGTATTACACATTCATCTCGCATCAAGTGAGTTTCAATTACTTTCAATGAAGTCATATGCCGTAGAGAAGCTCTATGGAAATGTTATTGGCATGAGGAGCATTACACATTCAGCTCGCATCAATTGAGTTTCAATTACTTTCAATGAAATCATATGCCGTAGAGAGGCTCGGTGCAAATGTCATTGGCATGAGGAGCATTATACATTCATCTCGCATCAAGTGAGTTTCAATTACTTTCAATGAAGTCATTTGCCGTATAGAGGCTCGGTGGAAATGTCATTGGCATGAGGAGCATTATACATTCATCTCGCATCAAGTGAGTTTCAATTATTTTTAATGAAGTCATATGCCGTAGAGAGGCTCGGTGGAAATGTCATTGGCATGAGGAGCATTACATATTCAGCTCACTTCAGGTGAGTTTCAATTACTTTCAATGAAATCATATGCCGTAGAGAGGCTCGGTGCAAATGTCATTGGCATGAGGAGCATTATACATTCATCTCGCATCAAGTGAGTTTCAATTACTTTCAATGAAGTCATTTGCCGTATAGAGGCTCGGTGGAAATGTCATTGGCATGAGGAGCATTATACATTCATCTCGCATCAAGTGAGTTTCAATTATTTTTAATGAAGTCATATGCCGTAGAGAGGCTCGGTGGAAATGTCATTGGCATGAGGAGCATTACATATTCAGCTCACTTCAGGTGAGTTTCAATTACTTTCAATGAAGTCATATGCTGTAGAGAGGCTTGGTGGAAATGTCATTGGCATGACGAGTATTACACATTCATCTCGCATCAAGTGAGTTTCAATTACTTTCAATGAAGTCATATGCCGTAGAGAAGCTCGATGGAAATGTTATTGGCATGAGGAGCATTACACATTCAGCTCGCATCAATTGAGTTTCAATTACTTTCAATGAAGTCATATGCCGTAGAGAGACTCGGTGGAAATGACATTGGCATGTGGAGCATTACATATTCACCTCACTTCAGGTGAGTTTCATTTACTTTCAATGAAGTCATATGCCGTAGAGAGGCTCGGTGGAAATGTCATTGGCATGAGGAGCATTACACATTCAGCTTGCCTCAAGTGAGTTTCAATTACTTTCAATGAAGTCATATGCCGTAGAGAGGCTCGGTGGAAATGTCATTGGCATGAGGAGTATTACACATTCAGCTTGCATCAAGTGAGTTTCAATTACTTTCATTGAAGTCATATGCTGTAGAGAGGCTCGGTGGAAATGTCATTGGCATGAGGAGCATTATACATTCCGCTCGCATCAAGTGAGTTTCAATTACTTTCAATGAAGTCATATGCCGTAGAGAGGCTCGGTGGAAATGTCATTGGCATGAGGTGTATTACACATTCAGCTTGCATCAAGTGAGTTTCAATTACTTTCAATGAAGTCATATGCTGTAGAGAGGCTCGGGGTAAATATCATTGGCATGAGGAGCATTATACATTCCGCTCGCATCAAGTGAGTTTCAATTACTTTCAATGAAGTCATATGCCGTAGAGAGGCCCGTAGGAAATGTCATTGGCATGAGGAGCATTACACATTCAGCTTGCATCAAGTGAGTTTTAATTACTTTCAATGAAGTCATATGCTGTAGAGAGGCTCGGATGGAAATGTCATTGGCATGAGGTATATTACACATTCAGCTTGCATCAAGTGAGTTTTAATTACTTTCAATGAAGTCATATGCTGTAGAGAGGCTCGGTGGAAATGTCATTGGCATGAGGAGCATTATACATTCATCTAGCATCAAGTGAGTTTCAATTACTTTCAATGAAGTCATATGCCGTAGTGAGGCTCGGTGGAAATGTCATTGGCATGAGGAGCATTATACATTCATCTCGCATCAAGTGAGTTTCAATTACTTTTAATGAAGTCATATGCCGTAGAGAGGCTCGGTGGAAATGTCATTGGCATGAGGAGCATTACATATTCAGCTCACTTCAGGTGAGTTTCAATTACTTTCAATAAATCATATGCTGTAGAGAGGCTTGGTGGAAATGTCATTGGCATGACGAGTATTACACATTCATCTCGCATCAAGTGAGTTTCAATTACTTTCAATGAAGTCATATGCCGTAGAGAGGCTCGGAGGAAATGTCATTGGCATGAGGAGCATTACACATTCAGCTCGCATCAAGTGAGTTTCAATTACTTTCAATGAAGTCATATGCTGTAGAGAGGCTTGGTGGAAATGTCATTGGCATGACGAGTATTACACATTCATCTCGCATCAAGTGAGTTTCAATTACTTTCAATGAAATCATATGCTCTAGAGAGGTTCGGTGGAAATGTCATTGGCATGAGGAGCATTACATATTCACCTCACTTCAGGTGAGTTTCATTTGCTTTCAATGAAGTCATATGCCGTAGAGAGGCCTCGGTGGAAATGTCATTGGCATGAGGAGCATTACACATTCAGCTTGCATCAAGTGAGTTTCAATTACTTTCAATGAAGTCATATGCCGTAGAGAGGCTCGGTGGAAATGTCATTGGCATGAGGAGTATTACACATTCAGCTTGCATCAAGTGAGTTTCAATTACTTTCAATGAAGTCATATGCTGTAGAGAGGCTCGGTGGAAATGTCATTGGCATGAGGTATATTACACATTCAGCTTGCATCAAGTGAGTTTCAATTACTTTTAATGAAGTCATATGCCGTAGAGAGGCTCGGTGGAAATGTCATTGGCATGAGGAGCATTGCATATTCAGCTCACTTCAGGTGAGTTTCAATTACTTTCAATGAAGTCATATGCTGTAGAGAGGCTCGGTGGAAATGTCATTGGCATGAGGAGCATTATACATTCATCTCGCATCAAGTGAGTTTCAATTACTTTCAATGAAGTCATATGCCGTAGAGAGGCTCGGTGGAAATGTCATTGGCATGAGGAGCATTATACATTCATCTCGCATCAAGTGAGTTTCAATTACTTTCAATGAAGTCATATGCCGTAGAGAGGCTCGGTGCAAATGTCATTGGCATGAGGAGCATTATACATTCATCTCGCATCAAGTGAGTTTCAATTACTTTCAATGAAGTCATATGCCGTATAGAGGCTCGGTGGAAATGTCATTGGCATGAGGAGCATTACACATTCAGCTTGCCTCAAGTGAGTTTCAATTACTTTCAATGAAGTCATATGCCGTAGAGAGGCTCGGTGGAAATGTCATTGGCATGAGGAGTATTACACATTCAGCTTGCATCAAGTGAGTTTCAATTACTTTCATTGAAGTCATATGCTGTAGAGAGGCTCGGTGGAAATGTCATTGGCATGAGGAGCATTATACATTCCGCTCGCATCAAGTGAGTTTCAATTACTTTCAATGAAGTCATATGCCGTAGAGAGGCTCGGTGGAAATGTCATTGGCATGAGGTGTATTACACATTCAGCTTGCATCAAGTGAGTTTCAATTACTTTCAATGAAGTCATATGCTGTAGAGAGGCTCGGGGTAAATATCATTGGCATGAGGAGCATTATACATTCCGCTCGCATCAAGTGAGTTTCAATTACTTTCAATGAAGTCATATGCCGTAGAGAGGCCCGTAGGAAATGTCATTGGCATGAGGAGCATTACACATTCAGCTTGCATCAAGTGAGTTTTAATTACTTTCAATGAAGTCATATGCTGTAGAGAGGCTCGGATGGAAATGTCATTGGCATGAGGTATATTACACATTCAGCTTGCATCAAGTGAGTTTTAATTACTTTCAATGAAGTCATATGCTGTAGAGAGGCTCGGTGGAAATGTCATTGGCATGAGGAGCATTATACATTCATCTAGCATCAAGTGAGTTTCAATTACTTTCAATGAAGTCATATGCCGTAGAGAGGCTCGGTGGAAATGTCATTGGCATGAGGAGCATTATACATTCATCTCGCATCAAGTGAGTTTCAATTACTTTTAATGAAGTCATATGCCGTAGAGAGGCTCGGTGGAAATGTCATTGGCATGAGGAGCATTACATATTCAGCTCACTTCAGGTGAGTTTCAATTACTTTCAATAAATCATATGCTGTAGAGAGGCTTGGTGGAAATGTCATTGGCATGACGAGTATTACACATTCATCTCGCATCAAGTGAGTTTCAATTACTTTCAATGAAGTCATATGCCGTAGAGAGGCTCGGAGGAAATGTCATTGGCATGAGGAGCATTACACATTCAGCTCGCATCAAGTGAGTTTCAATTACTTTCAATGAAGTCATATGCTGTAGAGAGGCTTGGTGGAAATGTCATTGGCATGACGAGTATTACACATTCATCTCGCATCAAGTGAGTTTCAATTACTTTCAATGAAATCATATGCTCTAGAGAGGTTCGGTGGAAATGTCATTGGCATGAGGAGCATTACATATTCACCTCACTTCAGGTGAGTTTCATTTGCTTTCAATGAAGTCATATGCCGTAGAGAGGCTCGGTGGAAATGTCATTGGCATGAGGAGCATTACACATTCAGCTTGCATCAAGTGAGTTTCAATTACTTTCAATGAAGTCACATGCCGTAGAGAGGCTCGGTGGAAATGTCATTGGCATGAGGAGTATTACACATTCAGCTTGCATCAAGTGAGTTTCAATTACTTTCAATGAAGTCATATGCTGTAGAGAGGCTCGGTGGAAATGTCATTGGCATGAGGAGCATTACACATTCAGCTTGCATCTAATGAGTTTCAATTACTTTCAATGAAGTCATATGCTGTAGAGAGGCTCGGTGGAAATGTCATTGGCATGAGGAGCATTATACATTCAGCTTGCATCTAATGAGTTTCAATTACTTTCGATGAAATCATATGCCGTAGAGAGGCTCGGTGGAAATGTCATTGGCATGAGGAGCATTACACATTCAGCTTGCATCTAATGAGTTTCAATTACTTTCAATGAAGTCATATGCCGTATAGAGGCTCGGAAGAAATGTCATTGGCATGAGGAGCATTACATATTCAGCGCACTTCAGGTGAGTTTTAATTACTTTCAATGAAGTCATATGCTGAAGAGAGGCTCGGTGGGAATGTCATGGGCATGAGGAGCATTACACATTCAGCTTGCATCTAATGAGTTTCAATTACTTTCAATGAATCATATGCCGTATAGAGGCTCGGAGGAAATATCATTGGCATGAGGAGCATTACATATTCAGCTCACTTCATGTGAGTTTCAATTACTTTCAATGAAGTCATATGCCGTAGAGAGGCTCGGAGGAAATATCATTGGCATGAGGAGCATTACACATTCAGCTTGCATCAAATCAGTTTCAATTACTTTCAATGAATCATATGCCGTAGAGAGGCTCGGTGGAAATGTCATTGGCATGAGGAGCATTACACAGTCAGCTCGCATCAAGTGAGTTTCAATTACTTTCAATGGAGTCATATGCCGTAGAGTGGCTCGGTGGAAATGTCATTGGCATGAGGAGCATTCCACATTCAGCGCGCATCAAGTGAGTTTCAATTACTTTCAATGAAGTCATATGCCGTAGAGAGGCTCGGTGGAAATATCATTGGCATGAGGAGCATTACACATTCAGCTCGCATCACGTAAGCTTCAATTACTTTCAATGAAGTCATATGCCGTAGAGAGGCTCGGTGGAAATGTCATTGGCATGAGGAGCATTACACATTCAGCTCGCATCAAATGAGTTTCAATTACTTTCAATGGAGTCATATGCCGTAGAGAGGCTCGGTGGAAATGTCATTGGCATGAGGAGTATTACACATTCAGCTTGCATCACGTGAGTTTCAATTACTTTCAATGAAGTCATATGCCGTAGAGAGGCTCGGTGGAAATGTCATTGGCATGAGGAGCATTACACATTCAGCTCGCATCAAATGAGTTTCAATTACTTTCAATGGAGTCATATGCCGTAGAGAGGCTCGGTGGAAATGTCATTGGCATGAGGAGTATTACACATTCAGCTCGCATCAAATGAGTTTCAATTACTTTCAATGGAGTCATATGCCGTAGAGAGGCTCGGTGGAAATGTCATTGGCATGAGGAGCATTATACATTCAGCTTGCATCTAATGAGTTTCAATTACTTTCAATGAAGTCATATGCCGTATAGAGGCTCGGTGGAAATGTCATTGGCATGAGGAGCATTACATATTCAGCTCACTTCAGGTGAGTTTCAATTACTTTCAGTGAAGTCATATGCTGTAGAGAGGCTCGGTGGAAATGTCATTGGCATGAGGAGCATTACACATTCAGCTTGCATCTAATGAGTTTCAATTACTTTCAATGAAGTCATATGCCGTTTAGAGGCTCGGAGGAAATGTCATTGGCATGAGGAGCATTACATATTCAGCTCACTTCAGGTGAGTTTCAATTACTTTCAATGAAGTCATATACCGTAGAGAGGCTCGGAGAAAATATCATTGGCATGAGGAGCATTACACATTCAGCTTGCATCAAATGAGTTTCAATTACTTTCAATGAAGTCATATGCCGTAGAGAGGCTCGGTGGAAATGTCATTGGCATGAGGAGCATTACACATTCAGCTCGCACCAAATGAGTTTCAATTACTTTCAATGAAATCATATGCCATAGAGAGGCTCGGTGGAAATGTCATTGGCACGAGGAGCATTACACATTCAGCTCGCATCAAGTGAGTTTCAATTACTTTCAACGAAGTCATATGCCGTAGAGAGGCTCGGTGGAAATGTCATTGGCATGAGGAGCATTATACATTCAGCTCGCATGAAGTGACTTTCAATTACTTTCAATGAAGTCATATGCTGTAGAGAGGCTCGGTGGAAATGTCATTGTCATGAGGAGCATTACATATTCAGCGCGCATCAAGTGAGTTTCAATTACTTTTCAGTGATTTACTTCTTTACTCTGCAATAATGGGCATTAAACTTTTTTTGATATTTTAAAAAGTGATGATTTTTTGTCTTCATGTGCCGTGTCCCTTCAGAACGAGGGCGATCATGGAAGTCCACTTGGCTCTGTCTCTTGTCGCCTTTTAATATTGTATCTCTTGTTATCTTTTCTAAACCACGCTCCGCCATCCATTTGCTCAGACCTAACATGTACGTCTCGGGCTGATTTTCCCTGTCTCTCCTTCCTTTTATCCTGTGAGTATTAAATTCTCCACGCCCTTCTTCCTCATTACGTGTTCCAGGAACCTCATAGAGTTTTAATAAAACCTAAACATATGAAAGTTTAATCGTTTCACCCCCAATCAAGGCGGGACTGCCATTAGCGCGTAGGGGGTTACAGTGAGACAAAAAACTGGGTACAGTGTGTATTGAGGAAAGGATAAAAGATGAACGCATTCAAGTAGATAGAAGATGGCAATTAACGTTGCGTTTATTTTTTTGTTGATTGTAGCCATCAGGGAAGCAAGTCAACGGAAGGGAGTTCCATAGTCTAGTAGCACGTTTAAATTTACGTAGACAGGGCACTAAGGAAAAAAGCTCATTAAAGCAGTTGCCATGAAATTATTTGTAGAAAAGACAGAGGGAAGCCACGTCACATCACATCAGTGTGAAAGTGACTAAAGTCGAGATGCCAGGTCAGGATGGACTACATTGCAAATCCGACTTTAGAGTTTATCGTAAACCTGTAGATGTATAGCAGGAGCATCCGACCAGATATAGCAATGCTCGGACGAATGGTAGATTTATTGTTGTGGATTCCGGGTGGAGAACTGCACAAAATAATGAACAACAGAAACAGATATGAAGATAGACAAGTAGGTTATATTGAACGTAATATACAAACTTGAACGCAGATTTGTAAATCCAGGAATACTATTAGTCAGAAATAAATATATACAAGTCTTGAAGTGAAGTCCTTGGAAATAGTATATCTGTGTATATTATTCTAGTTGAGTGTAACTCCCTTCCGTATACTTGCTTCCCTGACGACTACAAGAATCTAAATGCAATGTCAATTCCTTCTCTCGTCCTTTTCCCATCACCTCCTGTTTCTTATTCTTTTCCTTTCTTACTCTACCCTCGAATCTGTCTTCACACCGGTATTCCCATCCTTCTCTTAGTCTTTCTCCGACACCCTCTGTAACTGGTTCATTCTGTCCCCCTGCTTAAACCAGTGGCGGTACCGCCTTGCTTGGGGTGAAACGATAAAAACAGTACGACTTACATGAAGGGTCGATGACCTAAAGAAAAAAATTGAAGTTTTTTTTTTTTTAGAAAAGATGTTTTTTTTTAAAGGCGCCAATCAGATGTTTCTGCAAGACTGCTGGCTACTGTTATTACCTATATACTCTACAGCCAATAGTACTTTGTTTCGGCTCGGAGTTAAAATGTCCTTAATACTGTTGAATTCTGTTCTGGGTGAGCCATTTATTTATTTATTTATTTATTTATTTTGGTCGTTTTGCCGAATTTTTGCTTGATTTTAAAACTTTTTATGCTTAATTGAAGGATTGATTTTGTTTTCTTAGAAATGTCATTGCCTGGACTTAACTAAGTTAAAACTTAGCAATTCAACAACTTTTTCCCATTTTTTTCAATTGGATCGGATGGACTAAACGATCGCCCGGTTCACACACCACCCACCTCTATTGAACGGGTGAGGAGGCTCATCCCTTGTTTCCTGTTTGGGATGCGGTTTCCGGTTTTCCCTTTTCAAGTCTTTTCACTCTTTTATATTTTTTTTTCCAATTGGAGTAGATAGACTAAACTATCGCCCGGTTCACACTCCACCCACATCTATTGAACAGGTGAAGAGGCTCATCCCTTGTTTCCTGTTTAGGATGCGGTTTCCGGTTTTCCCTTTTCAAGTCTTTTCACTCTTTTTTTTTCCAATTGGAGTAGATAGACAAAACTATCGCCCGGTTCATACTCCACACATATCTATTGAACAGGTGAAGAGGCTCATCCCTTGTTTCCTGTTTAGGATGCGGTTTCCGGTTATCCCTTTTCAAGTCTTTTCACTCTTTTATTTTTTTTTTTCCAATTGGAGTAGATAGACTAAACTATCGCCCGGTTCACACGCCACCCACATCTATTGAACAGGTGAAGAGGCTCATCCCTTGTATCCTGTTTAGGATGCGGTTTCCGGTTTTCCCTTTTCAAGTCTTTTCACTCTTTTATTTTTATTTTTTCCAATTGGAGTAGATAGACAAAACGATCGCCCGGTTCACACTCCACCCACATGTATTGAACAGTTGAAGAGGCTCATCCCTTGTTTCCTGTTTAGGATGCGGTTTCCGGTTATCCCTTTTCAATTCTTTTCACTCTTTTATTTTTTTTTTCAATTGGTGTAGATAGACTAAACTATCGCCCGTTTCACACTCCACCCACATCTATTGAACAGGTGAAGAGGCTCATCCCTTGTTTCCTGCTTAGGATGCGGTTTCCGGTTTTCCCTTTTCAAGTCTTTTCACTCTTTTATTTTTTTTTCCAATTGGAGTAGATAGACTAAACTATCGCCCGGTTCACACTCCACCCACATCTATTGAACAGGTGAAGAGGTTCATCCCTTGTTTCCTGTTTAGGATGCGGTTTCCGGTTTTCCCTTTTCAAGTCTTTTCACTCTTTTTTTTTTTCCAATTGGAGTAGATAGACAAAACTATCGCCCGGTTCACACTCCACACATATCTATTGAACAGGTGAAGAGGCACATCCCTTGTTTCCTGTTTAGGATGCGGTTTCCGGTTATCCCTTTTCAAGTCTTTTCACTCTTTTATTTTTTTTTTTTCTAATTGGAGTAGATAGACTAAACTATCGCCCGGTTCACACTCCACCCACATGTATTGAACAGTTGAAGAGGCTCATCCCTTGTTTCCTGTTTAGGATGCGGTTTCCGGTTTTCCCTTTTCAAGTCTTTTCACTCTTTTATTTATATTTTTTCCAATTGGAGTAGATAGACTAAACTATCGCCCGGTTCACACTCCACCCACATCTATTGAACAGGTGAAGAGGCTCGTCCCTTGTTTCCTGTTTAGGATGCGGTTTCCGGTTTTCCCTTTTCAAGTCTTTTCACTCTTTTATTTTTTTTTTTTCCAATTGGAGTAGATAGACTAAACTATCGCCCGGTTCACACTCCACCCACATCTATTGAACAGTTGAAGAGGCTCATCCCTTCTTTCCTCCTTATGGATGCGATTTCCGGTTTTCCCTTTTCAAGTCTTTTCACTCTTTTATTTTTATTTTTTCCAATTGGAGTAGATAGACTAAACTATCGCCCGGTTCACACTCCACCCACATCTATTGAACAGGTGAAGAGGCTCATCCCTTGTTTCCTGTTTAGGATGCGGTTTCCGGTTTTCCCTTTTCAAGTCTTTTCACTCTTTTTTTTTTCCAATTGGAGTAGATAGACAAAACTATCGCCCGGTTCACACTCCACACATATCTATTGAACAGGTGAAGAGGCTCATCCCTTGTTTCCTGTTTAGGATGCGGTTTCCGGTTATCCCTTTTCAAGTCTTTTCACTCTTTTATTTTTTTTTTCCAATTGGAGTAGATAGACTAAACTATCGCCCGGTTCACACTCCACCCACATCTATTGAACAGGTGAAGAGGCTCATCCCTTGTTTCCTGTTTAGGATGCGGTTTCCGGTTTTCCCTTTTCAAGTCTTTTCACTCTTTTATTTTTATTTTTTCCAATTGGAGTAGATAGACAAAACGATCGCCCGGTTCACACTCCACCCACATGTATTGAACAGTTGAAGAGGCTCATCCCTTGTTTCCTGTTTAGGATGCGGTTTCCGGTTATCCCTTTTCAATTCTTTTCACTCTTTTATTTTTTTTTTCCAATTGGTGTAGATAGACTAAACTATCGCCCGTTTCACACTCCACCCACATCTATTGAACAGGTGAAGAGGCTCATCCCTTGTTTCCTGTTTAGGATGCGGTTTCCGGTTTTCCCTTTTCAAGCCTTTTCACTCTCTTTTTTTTTTCCAATTGGAGTAGATAGACAAAACTATCGCCCGGTTCACACTCCACACATATCTATTGAACAGGTGAAGAGGCTCATCCCTTGTTTCCTGTTTAGGATGCGGTTTCCGGTTATCCCTTTTCAAGTCTTTTCACTCTTTTATTTTTTTTTTTCTAATTGGAGTAGATAGACTAAACTATCGCCCGGTTCACACTCCACCCACATGTATTGAACAGTTGAAGAGGCTCATCCCTTGTTTCCTGTTTAGGATGCGGTTTCCGGTTTTCCCTTTTCAAGTCTTTTCACTCTTTTATTTATATTTTTTCCAATTGGAGTAGATAGACTAAACTATCGCCCGGTTCACACTTCACCCACATCTATTGAACAGGTGAAGAGGCTCGTCCCTTGTTTCCTGTTTAGGATGCGGTTTCCGGTTTTCCCTTTTCAAGTCTTTTCACTCTTTTATTTTTTTTTTTTCCAATTGGAGTAGATAGACTAAACTATCGCCCGGTTCACACTCCACCCACATCTATTGAACAGTTGAAGAGGCTCATCCCTTCTTTCCTCCTTATGGATGCGATTTCCGGTTTTCCCTTTTCAAGTCTTTTCACTCTTTTATTTTTATTTTTTCCAATTGGAGTAGATAGACTAAACTATCGCCCGGTTCACACTCCACCCACATCTATTGAACAGGTGAAGAGGCTCATCCCTTGTTTCCTGTTTAGGATGCGGTTTCCGGTTTTCCCTTTTCAAGTCTTTTCACTCTTTTTTTTTTCCAATTGGAGTAGATAGACAAAACTATCGCCCGGTTCACACTCCACACATATCTATTGAACAGGTGAAGAGGCTCATCCCTTGTTTCCTGTTTAGGATGCGGTTTCCGGTTATCCCTTTTCAAGTCTTTTCACTCTTTTATTTTTTTTTTTCCAATTGGAGTAGATAGACTAAACTATCGCCCGGTTCACACTCCACCCACATCTATTGAACAGGTGAAGAGGCTCATCCCTTGTTTCCTGTTTAGGATGCGGTTTCCGGTTTTCCCTTTTCAAGTCTTTTCACTCTTTTATTTTTATTTTTTCCAATTGGAGTAGATAGACAAAACTATCGCCCGGTTCACACTCCACACATATCTATTGAACAGTTGAAGAGGCTCATCCCTTGTTTCCTGTTTAGGATGCGGTTTCCGGTTATCCCTTTTCAATTCTTTTCACTCTTTTATTTTTTTTTTCCAATTGGTGTAGATAGACTAAACTATCGCCCGGTTCACACTCCACCCACATCTATTGAACAGGTGAAGAGGCTCATCCCTTGTTTCCTGTTTAGGATGCGGTTTCCGGTTTTCCCTTTTCAAGTCTTTTCACTCTTTTATTTTTTTTTCCAATTGGAGTAGATAGACAAAACGATCGCCCGGTTCACACTCCACACATATCTATTGGACAGGTGAAGAGGCTCATCTCTTGTTTCCTGGTTAGGATGCGGTTTCCGGCTTTCTCTTTTCCATTCTTTTTACCCTTACGTAGCCCCCTGCGCATCAGTGGCGTTATCGCCTTGCTTGAGGTGATATGATTAAAAAAAAAAAAAAAATTTCTGTCGGAGCCTCAACTCACTACAGAAACACTCATTAAAGCAACAAGTATTCTATTAGCATAATATCAGCTTCTATGTCAATGCAGCCAAACTTGCCTAATGAAAAGCCACATGTAAAAAAAGCTCATATGAACAAATATACATGTTTTTATTGCGCACACATTAACATTAAACTTACGTTAATCCAATGCGCTCTCAATTTATTCCGAGTAAAGCTTTGACAAATAAACTACATGCATTTTCTCTATGAACATTTTATTTTTCCATTTACAATTTTCATCATCATACCTTTTTACACCCAATGGTGTTCAGGGTAATAACTTTTTGTTACTGTTTCCCTAACAAACTGTTTTTTACGGGGCAGTGTTGTTAGCTTTGCGCCCAACCCACAAAACCCCAAACCCCTAAGCCTCCAAACCTGGAGGACCGGTGGACCATTCTGGGTCTTTACGTTTACAGCACCTGGTATTTCCAAACGGTCACCCATCTAAGTACTGACCAGGCTTAATGTTGCTTAACTGCGGTGATCGGACGAAAGCCGGTACATTCAACACGATATAGCCGTAGACTTTACAATTTTTTTATTCTGTTAATAAAATTTTTACTTTAATGTACAAACAAAATATTTTATCTTTCCTTATTTCAACACCCGACCTTCAACCTTTTGATATTTTAAATTGTGGGAAATTCGGTTGTGTTTGGCACAAGGCCAATTTGACAAGCATAGCCGAGGACCCTACAGACCATAGCAGTTTTCCGACTATTACCTTTGACTTTTCTGGGTGCTCCATACTGTCAGTCTTGTGCCATATATAAGCTATGCTTACTAAATCACTATAAATCTGCAAACGCGGATCGCGAGCCACATGCGGCTCTTTAATTTTTATATGCGGCTCATGTAAATATATTTTCATCACAGCTTATATAAAAGGTAAATAAAAAATCAAGCTTTATAATTTTTTCGTTTGAGTTAGTTGATGGATGATATAGGATTTGTATCCTATGGGTCTGTCTACCTTGTCAGAAAAGATCTAGGTCTGCACTCCAGCAACCACAATGAGAACACTAGACTAAAGAAGTCGATTGTATGCACTTGAAGCGAATAAGAAATTAATTAAAATCAACCTTCTTCTTCACTTTTACAAAAATTCACAATGACTGTAAAATACTGGTTTTTCCCAAACAGAAAAAGGATTGACCATGTGCTTAAAGAAAAAGTCGAAACCGGATTTCGCAAGGAAGTGTTAAAATGATTAAAAATGGGAGCGACTTGCAAGACTAAAAAGGACTTCGCGAGCAAGTGCGAAAAATCTAGATTACAATAAAAGGACTTCATCAGCGTCAGTCAGTCAGAGAGTCACTTGGAGTCGTGAGACAAACGACTAAAAATGTAACTTCAACTTCAAGCGACTCGGACATTGTCCTCTTTCTCTTTCTGCTTATCTCTTTCAACAATTACTACTACGAACATTTTGTACGAACTCTTGATACCCTTAACTTTCTCATTGAACATTAATTTCTACGAATTCTTGTTATTCCTCCTTTTAATAAATTTCTGTTTTAACATTCAAAATGTATATTTTATTATTCCACTCTTCTACACTAATCCACACATTCCAACCGACAACCAACCTCCTGATGATGAAAAACCTTCTGATGATAATTCTGCATAAAACTTGTAAGCTGTAGGGAGTTCGGTTAAGTCTGACACAAGGCCGAATCAAAGAAACATTAACCAGCTCCTTACGCTACACACTAATAGAATTTTGGTGTATAAATATTCTAGCGAAAGATGAAGGAAAAACTTGAAGCAACTGAAATGTGGTTCTACAGAAGGCTGCTGAGAATATCATGGATCGAGCATGTAAGAAATGATGAGATTTTGGAAAAGATGGAACGAAAAGGAAATTAATACTGAGCATCAGGAAGAGACAACTAAAGTACCTGGGACATGCAATGAGGAAGGAGGGCTTGGAGAACCGGATACTAACAGGCCAGATAGAGGTAAAAAGAGATAGGAAAAAGCAACGGATAACATATTTAAAGGACCTAATCAGGTGGCTGATAGAACGGGGGTTGCATGGTGTAACAGGAGAAGGCGTGCTAAGAGCCACCAGGGGTAGGGATATATGGAAAGCCATGATCGCCTACGTCCTGAAAGAACAGGGCACATAGAAGAATAAAATATATGCCAACTGTTTATGAGAAATTATAATGTGGTTATAAAGTGGGGGATCAAATCTATATTATAATCAATATATAAACTGATCCCTCATTTTGTGGTCAGGCTAGTTTCTATACATTTATATTCTAGATTTATGGGCTTGAGCTAGTGGATGGCAGAGTGGGGTTTGGGTGGTGTAACAGGAGAAGGTGTGCTAAGAGCCACCAGGGATAGGGAGACGTAGAAAGCCATGATCGCCTACGTTCTGAAGGGACAGGGCACATAGAAGAAGAAGAATCGAAAATTATTTGAAGGATCGCTGTAAAGTTCTTTCGAATATTCATTGTACAGGAATTCGATTAATGCGTTTTCGATCAGTGAGCTAAGATCTTGTAGCGGGGCTGTCGACAAAGCAGGTGTCGTTAACACCGCTAGGAATTAAAGTAATACGGATCAAAGACAACGAAGACGAGGATTTATAAATCCAAGCCAAATTTTTATTTACAAAATCTGGCAAACGTATGTACAGAATGCTTGTTAAGTCGGGTAGTGTCAATCTAAAAGCTCGCTTGGTTTCAGGGCGGTAGACCAGCGGCTGGCAGGGCAGTGCAGAGGTGATGCTGGTTGCTAGAGGTTCTGCTTGGTAGTTCCGGGAAGGACTGTTGCTGGAGACGGTTAGCCTTTAGAAGGACTGTAGCATATGTAAACTGTTTGTTCTTAAAAGAACTGTCGCATACGTAACCGGCTAGTCCTAAAAAGGACTGTTGCACATGTAATCAGTTAGCCCTTAGAAGGACTGTTGTATATGTAGCCGGGACTGCAGCTTCTGCTGGTGCTTGTTGCGCCTGCTGCTTTTGCCTGGTGCTTGGTGTGCCTGCTGCTTCTGCCTGTGCTTGGTGCTTGATGTGCCTGATGCCTGGTGCTTGGTGCGCCTGCTGCTTCTGCCTGGTGCTTGGTGCTTGGTGCGCCTGATGCCTAGTGCTTGGTGCGCCTGCTGCTTCTGCCTGGTGCTTGGTGCGCCTGCTGCTTCTGCCTGTGCTTGGTGCTTGGTGCGCCTGATGCCTGGTGCTTGGTGCGCCTGATGCCTGGTGCTTGGTGCGCCTGCTGCTTCTGCCTGGTGCCTGGTGCTTGGTGCGCCTGATGCCTAGTGCTTGGTGCGCCTGCTGCTTCTGCCTGGTGCTTGGTGCGCCTGCTGCTTCTGCCTGTGCTTGGTGCTTGGTGCGCCTGATGCCTGGTGCTTGGTGCGCCTGATGCCTGGTGCTTGGTGCGCCTGCTGCTTCTGCCTGGTGCCTGGTGCTTGGTGCGCCTGCTGCTTCTGCCTGGTGCCTGGTGCCTGGTGCTTGGAATGCCTGCTGCTTCTGCCTGGTGCTTGGTGCGCCTGCTGCTTCTACCTGTGCCTGGTGCTTGGTGCGCCTGGTGCCTGGTGCTTGATGCTCCTGCTGCTTCTGCCTGGTGCCTGGTGCGTCTGTTGCTTGGTGCGTCTGCTGCTTGGTGCGCCCGCTGGTGCTGGTGGCTGTTGCCGCAGGGGTCGGTTAGTCCTTAGAAGGACTGTTGCATATGTAGCCGAGTAGCCCTAAAAAGAGCTATTGCATATGTAGCTGAAGAGCCCTTAAAAGGACTGGTGCGTATGTAAACTGAGAGCCCTTAAAAGAACTGGTGCATATCTAAGTCCTGAAAAGGACTATACCAAAATTTAATTAATGAACACATAATACTAGATTAATGCGGTAAGACATTCATCAGTTTAACAACAGTAATTGAAAATTGATTTCTTTTATAGTTAATGATTATTTAAAAATTTTCTAAAATTAAAAAATGGAAAATGGTAACTATTTTGTTTATCAAGTATTACGTTATCTAAATAATTATAGTAGTGTTAAAAAACGGATGGTTATAAATAGATAAATTTTATAATATAGGCCGATTATGAAAATACAAATCTGTCCCTATAATATCTGTCCCTAAAAATATTTTTTTGAATATTTTGATATTTTCATGTCTATTTTAAAGTTCTTAAAAGGAAATTTCTGTTTTTTGTTAAATGGACGATTTAATTAAATGCAGAAATTTACATTTATTCAAAAATATAGAAATATAAATTTTGTCTGCATTTACGATGGAAAGATTGTAAATAAAATTTTCAGGTTAAATTGGTAACGATTGGCAATTTTTCCGTACCGCCACTTATATGAAGGACTGTATAATAACATGCTACAAACCACTCTAAATGATTTTTTCATAAAAAGCAACAACAGATTGATAGACATTAATTCATAGTATTTTTATTGTAGCTTTTATATGTTTTTTTTTAATCAATTCACCCCAAGCAAGGTATTCCACTGCCACTGTTGCGCAGGGGGTTACATAGGGGAAAGTGATGAGAAAGAGGGAGGAGAAAGTGACGAGAAAGAGGAGTTAGTTACAGGAAAAGTCTGGAGGAGGGTAATAGATGGATGAGGATACCGAGGATGGGGGTGGAGTAGATGGAAAAAGAGCTTGAGAGAATTGATGCGAGTTAGTGTGATAGGAGATGTCTATTGACCTTACATTTAAATTCCTGGAGATTGTAGCTGTCGGGGAAGCAAGTATATGGAAGGGAATTCCACAGAGGGTTACATAGGAGAAAGTGATGAGAAAGAGGAGTTAGTTATAGGAAATGTCAAAAGGAGGGTAATAGACGGATGAGGATACCGAGGATGGGGGTGGAGTAGATGGAAAAAGAGCTTGTGAGAATGGATGCGAGTTAGTGCGATAGGAGATGTCTATTGACCTTACATTTAAATTCCTGGAGATTGTAACTGTCGGGGAAGCAAGTGTATGAAAGGGAATTCCACAGGAGGGAAGTGCAATAAAAGAAGCTGTTAGGGTAGAAATTGTGGTTACATTTTATCAGTTTCACTGTAAAAGAGTGGGACCTAGTTGTTAATCTAGTAGCTTGTGTAAATTCATACCTAGGAGGCACCAGTGATCTAAGTTCATTGGAGCAGAAGCCGTGAAAATATTTATAGAAGAGGCACAGGGAAGCCACGGTGATACAACGGCTGCAGCCGAGCTGCCAAGTCGGTATCGATCACATTATAAATATGTACCTATATTTTAATTAAAAGATATGCAAATTATGGGTTAATTGTGAACGAGACTAAAATATTAGGTACAAATTTCCTATAAGTTATTCTATTCGATTAGTGCTTCTTTGATGAGTGTGTATCTTTTAATGGACACACTAATCGATGGAGTCCTGTATAATTATATTAACATTTCTCTGACATAGCAAGTAACACGGCCAGCCTTAAACTGATTGGATCAATTGTTTCCAATTGGGCTCTTCACCTAAGGAGGACCACGAGATAGAGTATTTTTCTGTGATATTTTAAACTAAAAGTAAATAATAGTGTTTCAATTTAGATTAAACTTGAAATTAGTTAATCTTCCTTAAATAATATTTCAGAAAATTATATTTCATTTTTGAAAGATATCTTTATAAAGAGACTTATATTGTGTTGATAGATTTGTCAATATGCTTTAGACATCTCGAATATCACGGCAAAGTTAAATTACAAATTGCTTTGTTTACGTTAAGATAGGTACCTCCACTCATTTTCGATACCTAAGTTTTAAAGTGAGTTTAAAAAAATAATGAAAAAGCTTTCTTGAAGCCTTCATTTTAGCATTAACTGAAAGCTAATTGATTAAACTATTTCCAGAAAGCAAAATACTCTGGTGTATTTCAAACATAAATTATACTGATTAGAATCTCAACTTTTGTAGAGTTTTTAAAAGTTAATTTTTCGCCTATTTTTGACAGATTGACAGGTTTGTAATCAAGAGTTAATTCTCTGTTTAAAAAATCTTGCAAAAATAAAATATACATCCGTGACCCGTCTTTTTTGTATGGAAAATTAACAAAATAAAGTTAAATTAATCTGATTTGAAACAAGCATTACTTGCTCAAAGCATGAAATTTAGAATACAAGTATTTCTTAATCACGGAGGTCATATTTTTCTGACGCGTTAGGTGATTGATGACAGCCAGATGTGTAGACAAGCTAAGTATGGTTGACCAGAATTGCTATAAATTTATGTGAACATTTCGTAAGGGGAACAACCCTTGAAACACGTCACTTTTTAATGATATGTCTCTTACGACATCTCATACAAAAAAAGAAATTTCAACATATAAAAAAAAAATAATTATTTAAAAAAATCATGGTGAGGCAAGATTTGTATTAAGCTTTTCAATTTTCGATTAGTAAATATAGTCTTCACTTAATTATTTAATAACCTAATATAGACAGTGATTGGAAGAAATATTAAAAGATTTTTGAATCTTTATAAATCATTATAAGATAATATAAAAAATGAAAACAATTCTTATGAAAATGCATTATTAATCGAAATTCTTTTTCTTCAGATTATGATATCCTTAGTATATATTATTCATAAAAGCAATTAAAAACTTATCTAAATAAAAAACAAAAAACAACAGAAATGCATAGTTTTATTGTATTTTTTATTTCACTATTCAGAGCAGATTTTCAAAAAAGTGGCAACTGTTAGGAAAACATATATTGGTGATTTACATTCCCTAAGGAGTCCTGCATTTAACTTAAAACAATAAGTTTTCGAACAGTAGACAATTTCTACAAATTTTAGGAAATTAATTGGAGTGGGGATAATAGATGTAAAAAAAAAGTTTACTAAGATTTTATAAAAATAATGATTTCAAAAATAATTTTATTCATTTGTGAATAAGTCCTGAAAATTTCACTAAAATCCGACCGTTTGAATTTTGCAAGAATTTCCAAATGAATGTTTTTCAATGAAAGAAAAAAAAATTCGTAATACAGGGTGAGCCAAAAAAAAAAAAACAAAAAAACAAAAACAAAACAAAAAACAAAAAAAAACGGAAACTTTTAAACAATCCAAAAAAAAAAAAAAACAAAACAAAAAAAAACAAAACAAAACAAAAAACAAAAAAAAAACGGAAACTTTTAAACAATCCCAAAAAAAAAAACAAAAAACAAAACAAAAAACAAAAAAAAAACGGAAACTTTTAAACAATCCAAAAAAAAAAAAAAAAAAACAAAACAAAAAACAAAAAAAAAAACGGAAACTTTTAAACAATCCAAAAAAAAAACAAAAAAACAAAACAAAACAAAAAACAAAAAAAAACGGAAACTTTTAAACAATCCACAAAAAAAAAACAAAAAAACAAAACAAAAAACAAAAAAAAACGGAAACTTTTAAACAATCCAAAAAAAAAAAAAAATTAACAAAACAAAAAACAAAAAAAAAACCGGAAACTTTTAAACAATCCAAAAAAAAAACAAAAAAAAAACAAAAAAAAACAAAAAACAAAAAAAAAACGGAAACTTTTAAACAATCCAAAAAAAAAAAAAAGAGTGATGGAAGAAAAATATTCTATTCTAAGTAATTGAAACCTTAATTCAGAAACAATGACTGAATTTTCATTTTTTTAAAATTACGTCCTGTAGATGGCGTCCTCCAGTACGAATGCATTCATGAAATCTGCTGTTGAAATTTATCATTGACCGCTGCAACATCTCAGATGGGATACTGTGAATTTCATCCTGAATTCTCTTTTTGAACTCATCCAGAGTTCTTGGTCAAGTCGTGTACACTTTACTCTTGAGATAGCCCCACAAGAAAAAAATCACAAACGGACAAATCAAAATTTTCTGTTTTTTGGGTCACCCTACATTACATTTATCATCGTAAAACTTTAACCAAAATTTCGAACGTGTTAGTGTTGGGGAGAACCCCCTTTTTTGCACATAAGAATGGGCTCGCCTGATGTGTACATATAATTCTGCCTATACAGAGAACGGTATTAGTTGTAAAGGAGAGTTGTGCAGTTGTAGAGCCGCTTAGTTGGTCAGTAAATTGGTGCATAGTAAGTTGGAGTTGTTCTGGATATAGACTCATTACCCGGACATACTATTTCACTGCAAGATTGTATATATTGATTCCTACTAATAGTATTCTTAGTATTCCTGAATTGACTAACCCGTGTTCTAGTTGTATATTTTTGTTCAATATAACTTACATTTTCTATCTCCATCTCTGCTTTTGTTATTTATTATTTTATGTGGTTTCTTAACCAGAATCCACAACAGTTAGAAAGGCTTTAAAATTAAAAAAAAATAATTAAAAAAACTTTGATTTTTTTCTCTTAATAATAACATAACATTTTGACAATAAAACTTTGTTTTTATTAAGTTTGGGACTTTTTAACATCATGCTATGCTGTTTTTTTTTTGTTTTTTGTTTTTTTTTCAGAAAATTACAGAATGTACCTACGTTATGATACAAAACATCATAGATATGTATGTTTCAAGATTCTGTGAAAGACTTGCATTTTTAAGGCTTTCTTCAACTTCTATCATCAATGTGGCCGAGATGAACAAAAGCATGTTGAATCTAACGACGGTTTTCCCTGCCCAGGAGGATGTAAGTTCGGAGCTTGCCTGAGAGCGCATATTTTTCTTTGATAACATTACTGGAATATTCAGGCCGTTAGACGAAAATAAATATACTGTTTGACAAATAAACGGAGCGTCTACTTAAATATGGGTATCCAGTAAAAATAACGTTCAAGTAATAATGTTTGTCGAAGTAATAAATACAAATTCACTACTTCTTTAGATATTACTATAAAATATTATAAAATACTTGTCTATTTAGGTTGACGCAGCTGATATTGTAGAAAGTAACAAGTAGACTTCCATCAAATAATGGTTTCTTCTGCAAATGAGGTCACAGGTGCAAATCTTGGAGAGCCCATCTTTTTATTCTCAAATATTTAGACGGGTAGACATAAATAAATATATTATTTAATAAATAAATGGAGCGTCTATTCAAATGTGGGTATCCATTAAAATAACGTTTAAGTAAGAAAATATTTCGGATTGATAAATAAAAATCCATTACTTTTTTAAATATATATAATTATTCTATAACTTATGACGTTGATTTTAATGGATACTCGTATTTGAGTAGACTTCCTGTTTATTTATTAAACGGGATAGTTATTTCCACTATTTACGTTATGCAAACTATTGTCCTCATCTTTGTTACCATTTGTACGACGTTTCGGGCGTTGTACGCTATGGCCTTCTTCAGGTGCTAGAAATTTCGAACTGAACCCTTTATTACGATCACTGGGGTATATCATTCTCATTCTTTGTACGAAGCCTCTTTTGATAGTCATGAGTTATCTCCCTCTAACCGGACTCTCTAAGTTACTTGTTCAACACTGCTGTAGCCAAGTATTGAACTCACAGCTCTTTGGGTTGACGAAGGCCGGAGCGTACAACGGCCGAAACGTCGTGCAAATGGCAACAATAATGAGGACAAAAGTCCGAAGAATGTAAATAGTGTAAATCCTACCTCATCTCAGAAATATAGACAAGCATAGTCATTTATTTTCGCCTACCGGCCTAAATGTTCGAGAAATCTACTTAAAGAAACCTGTGTGTTCTCTGGCAGGATTCGAACCCATGTCCCCCATAGATCTCCCGAATTTTTTCATATCTGCAAAATTTCATATCCATTCGTAAACCAAGCGAATTTTCTAAAGAAAATACTGGATATTATTAATTATATATATATATATATATATATATATATATATATTAGATTAATAATATCCAGTATTTTCTTTTATATTTCTTTTATATTATATATATATAAAAGACAAAATTTTTGGGAAACCAATCTTCGTGCAGTGAAACTGGATATTCCATCCCAAGATACTCTTATATACATTCAGTCCATTAAGAGCCGTACGTGATACACCCAGACAAGACATAAGATTTTCCCGCAGTAGGTTGCCATTTCTTCCTTCGGTAGACTGGTTGCCAACCAAGGCCTTAGAACCCAATCTGTCCTGCTATTCAACCTATAGTTAGAGGGAGAAGAGACGGATTAATATATTTTCCAATGGTATTTACGTGGAAGTAAATGCAAAGAATTCAACTGGAATTCGAACACGGTTCTTTAATTCCTCATTCCGAGCTGATATCCATCGCACCATGAATTATGAAATACTAGCATCATAGCCCGGCGTAACCCGTGCTACTCAGAACATTTTTGAATTAGATGATTAATGCAGCGTGTGGCAATTTCCGAGCGCTTGTAGTCGCCGCCTCACTTTAAAACTCAGTTATATAAAAAATAATTATATAAAAAATTGTTGTTTAAAAATTGTTAAAAAATTCCATTAAAAAAATCTATTTTCTTTTGTTTTGCGTAAATGTGAGTTGATGTTTTGTGTGACATTGTAAACAATATTGTGTTTTTGTTTCAAAATTACGGGGGAAAATATTTACATTTTTTGTTGACTAAATGAATTTCAGAAATTTTCAAAGAATATTTAAAAATGTAAACATGGTAAATTTTCGTTTTAGAACCCGAAGGCTAATATCCCTTATATACACAAACACACGCAAATAACTCTTATTTTTTTCACTTGTTTCAATGTCAATAACTTTCTTCTGAAATTAAGTACCGAAAAAAAAAAAATATCGCGTACTAATTTCTGCAAGGACTTTTCTGTAAAGGAAGTAAATAGGCCCAAATTTTCTTCCTACGCCTAAAATCGTTCTGCAGCGAATGACACTTACTAAGCCGGTAATGGCTTACAAAAAGAGAGAAGTCCAATTTTTTTCTGGTCGTTAACATAAAAAAATCGTCAGTTTCTTCAATATCTAATTGTTGATTTGAGTTCAGCATATACATTTGCACAGAAATAAGACTATTTTGGAAACATGTGAAGGGATATTAGCCTTCGGATCCTAAAACGAAAAGTTCCCCATTTTTTTTTACATATTTTGTTTTTGTTTGAAAAAACACTTTTTTTTTTTAAATGTTACTTTTGTTTTAAAATTACGGGAAAAAGTTTTCATATTTTTTTGTTGACCAAATGAATTTTTAAAACGTCTGAATAAAAATTAGATACAAAGGCTCCTTTTTTTAGTCGCGTTTGACACGTGTGATTCGATTTCTGTGACGTAATCTAGCAACCATCTTAGATCTTAGATGTTTTACGGATCAAATGTAAACAATCGGCTACGTTGGCCAAAAAGTGTGAGAGGTAAAAATTACTGAACTTAAACTCAAAAAGCATGTGTCGATCTGGCTTCCCTGTAGATATGTGTCTCTAGAAAGTTTGAATGGCATAGCTTAAAAATTGTAGGCGTGCATAGGGAACAGTCACACACAGACTCAGAGATTACTTTTTATATATATAGATATACATCAAAGATTTTGAAGGAAAAACTTTGCCAACAAAACTTTTTTGAATGAAAAATATTAGTAACAAAACGTTTTTGAAAGAAGCATGTTACCAACAAGAATATGTTTTTGAAGGAAAAATGTTACCAACAAGATACGTTTTTGAAGGAAAAAATGTTACCAATAAAAATACGCTTTTGAAGGAAAAATGTTACCAATAAAAATACGCTTTTGAAGGAAAAATGTTACCAATAAAAATACGCTTTTGAAGGAAAAATGTTACCAATAAAAATACGCTTTTGAAGGAAAAAATGTTACCAATAAAAATACGCTTTTGAAGGAAAAATGTTACCAACAGAATTACGTTTTTAAAGGAACTAATGATATGTAAACTAAGGATGAAACTTCAGAGATTGAAGAAGCCTATTACAGCACCCAGATACCACAGAATCGTGAACGACCTCAACCTGCAGGAAAAATATTAAGACACTGTGTAAAAGAAATACGATGGACAAACCTGAAACGGAAACTCGAAATGGGGTGCACTAAGAGAAACTCCAATGATATCAGCAAACTACATAATCCCAAAGAAAAACAGACGTAGAGTGGATCCCAGATGAGATTCGCGACATGATGCAAAAGAGACAGAAAACAAGGCTAAGACAGGGAACGGAATACAGAAAACTACACAAGGAAATAAGGAGCAAATTGAGACAGGCGAAAGAAGACTGGCTCAACGACAAATGTGCAACGATTGAGCATGAATAAAAAAGGAGACATGCATAAAAAAAAACAAATGAGGACTAGAGACATGCTCCTCAACAGAATATATAAAAGTTCAAGGATGAAACGCTCATATTAGAGAAAGAAAAATTACTTCAGCGATGGAACGAATATATCAGAGATCTCTTTAACGACAAGAGAGAGCAACCAACAACACACAGAAATACCGACAGGCCGGTAATATTAAAAACCGAAGTAGAAGCTGTACTGGCCAAATTGAATACAAACACAGCAGCAGGACCAAACGATAGATAGATAGATAGATAGATAGATAGATAGATAGATAGATAGATAGAAACAGACCATGATAGATAGATAGATAGATAGATAGATAGATAGATAGATAGATAGATAGATAGATAGGAATAAACTAGGATAGATAGATAGATAGATAGATAGATAGATAGATAGATAGATAGATAGATAGATAGATATTGTAATAGAGATGCTGACAGCATTAGACAATTTCGGCGTAGAAAAAATTACAGACATGATAAATGGAATTTACAACAGTGACGATATACAGGAAGACCCAAGCAGATCGATTTTCATAGAGCTGCTTAGGAAGACAGGAGCAAAGGAATGTAAACTCTACCAAACAATCAGCTTAAGGAGCCACATAATAAAACTCGTCATCCGGATTCTGATCAATACAGCACGCAGTAGAATCAGACCAGAGATCGGATAAGAACAGTGCGGTTTCGTCTAGGACACTGGAACAAGAAACGCGATATTTATGCTTAGAATGTTATCCGAAAGATAACAAATGAAGAAAGACGTGGAACTGTGTTTCATAGACTACACAAAGTCCGCCGCAAAGACTTGATAGAAATGCACGGCAGCCTTATTGGTAACATTTTTCCTATGTTTAGATTTGCTTTGGTTTGGCATATAAACCCTTTGGGGTCATTTAATGCCGAAGCATTAGTTCCTTCAAAAACGTGTTTCTGTTGGTAACATTTTTCCTTCAAAAAGGTATTTTTATTAGTAACATTTTTCTTTCAAAAACGTATTTTTGTTGGTAACATTTTTCCTTCAAAAACGTATTTCTGTTGGTAACATTTTTCTTTCAAAAACGTATTTTTATTGGTAACACTTTTCCTTCAAAAACGTATTTTTTATTGGTAATATTCTTCCTTCGAAAACGTATTTTTATTGGTAACATTTTTCTTTCGAAAACGTATTTTTATTGGTAACATTTTTCCTTCGAAAAGGTATTTCTGTTGGTAACATTTTTCCTTCGAAAACCTATTTTTGTTGGTAACATTTTTCCCTCGAAAACCTATTTTTGTTGGTAACATTTTTTCCTTTCAAAAACGTATTCTTGTTGGTAACATTTATCCTTTAAAAACATTTTCTTGTTGGTAATCAAGAACCTGTACTGGCAGCAAACTGCCTACATACGGACAAGAAATAAGTTCAGCAGATATACAAAAATAGAAAAGAATGTAAGACAAGGATGGGTCTTCTCACCAGACCTATTCAACTTATACAGCAAGGCAATTTTGATAGAAGTAGAAGCCCTACCAGGATTTGTCATCGAGGGCACAATCTGAATAATATAAGAAACGCAGATTTGGAAAGGAAATTACAAGACCTCCTACAGAAGGTAATTAAAGAAAGCATAAACTACAAGAAAACTGAATGCATGGTCATCAGTAAAAAGAGTAGCCCAAAATGCCAACTACAAGTCGGAGATCCAGCAGGTACAGAAATTTAAATACCTGGGAGTTATTCTAACAGAGAACGTAAAGTGCGACACTGAGAACTGAATGCTTGTTGGCATGACCAAGTGTGCATTCCAAAGGTTGAGCATAATTCTGAGAGACAGGGAGATTTCATTGGAAACAAAGAAGGGAGTAATGGATTGTCATGTGATGTCTAACCTTCAATATGGCAGCGAATATTGGACAATCTCATCAAAGATGAAGGAAAGACTTGAAGCAACCGAAATGTGGTTCTACAGAAGCATGCTGATGATACCATGGACAGATGTGGAGATTTGATTTGGAGAGGATGGGGACAAAAAGGAAAACTGATGCTTAACATCAAGAAATTACAGCTGAAGTTTGTGGGATGTGTAACAAGGAAGGAGGGCTTGGAGAATCTGATATTTATAAGATAGATAGAGAGAAAAAGAGACAGGGTAAAGCAACGCATGATATACTTGATGGGCCTGAGCATATAGATGACAAAGCAGGGTTTGGGAGGATTAACAAGATAAAGTGTGTTAGTTACAAGGGATAAGGAAATGTAGAGAGCCATGATCGTCTACGTCCTGAAGGGACACTGCAAATAGAAGAAGAAGAAGAAGAAGAAGAGGAGGAGGAGGAGGAGGAAGAAGAAGAAGAAGAGGAGGAGGAGGAAGAAGAAGAAGAAGAGTGATTTATTGAAATATTCGTAAGTAAGACTATCAAGTCGAAGTGCCTAATACTTTGACTTCCTAGTCTTACTTATGAAAACACTTGTTAAGAAAATATTTGAATTTTAAAAAATTATTTTAATCATTTCACCCCAAGCAAGGCATTCCACCGCCACTATTGCGCAAGGGGTTACATAGGGGAAGGTGATGAGAAAGAGTGGTTAGATATAGGAAATGTCAGAAGGAAGGTGATAGACGGGTAGGGATACCGAGGATGAGGGTTGGGTAGGTGGGAAGAGTGTTTGAGAAAATGGATGCGAGTTAGTGTGTTAATAGGTGTCTATTGACCTTACATTTAAACTCCTGGAGATTGTAGCTGTCGGGGAAGCAAGCATGTGGAAGGGAATTCCACAGGCGGGAAGTGCGAAAAAAGAAGCTGTTGGGGTAGAAATTGCGGTTACATTTTATCGGTTTCACTGTAAAAGGGTGGGACCTAGTTGCTAATCTAGTAACTCGTGCAAATTCGTACCTAGGGGGCACCAGTTATCTAAGTTCATCGGAGCAGAAGCCGTGAAAGTATTTATAGAAGAGGCACAGGGAAGCCGGTGAGAGAGTGATTGCAGTCGGTCTGCCAAGCCGGTATCGATCACATTACAGACTCTCCGTTGGATTTTGTCAAGAACCCCGAGGTGAATGGCAGGGGCACCCGACCAGATGTGGCAGCAATATTCAATGCACGGGCGGATGGTAGATTTATATATGTGCAGGATAACCAATGAATTGTAAATTTACTATGGTGACCCTATTTATCTGCTAATGGCGTGTATGAACGCACGTATTTACAAATAATCGGCCTTTTATACACAAAAAATCAAAATCAAAATCGTTCTTATATTATTGGAGTCGATACATTCTAGAAGGTTTTCCATTTATGATTAGTAAACGAGAAGAAAACTCATACTTAACATCAGTAGACGTAATGAGAAAAGAGAGTCTGGAGAATTTAATACTCACAGGACGGATAGAAAGGAAAGAGAGACAAGGGAAAGTAGCGAGAGACATACTTGATAGGCCTGAGCAAATGGAGAAAAAATATTGAGAACGACAAGAGACAGGAGCAAGTGGAGGGCCATGATCCCCTACGTCCCGAAGGAACACGACACATAAAGTAGAAAAAAAATAGAGTTTTTAATTACAAACGATATCACCTAACCGACAAAATTCCTTAGACTATAATTTTTTTCTAGATGGTTATTCTAAACATAAAGCATTTCTTTTCTAGTTTCAAACATCAATAAAAATATTGAGTGTGAAAGAAAGGAAAACTTTTAATGACAAAAAAGAGTATAATATTTTTCAACTGCATTAAATACGTTAAGTGTATAAAATCATTTGTACATTTTTAATTAATTTTGATAATTCTTACGTTATATGTTGGTCAGACAAAATCCAATTTACCTACGACAGTTTATATTGAATGCAAATATTAATTTCTTTTCAAGAAGTAAGGTTAATAAAAAGTATCAACACTGAATTACCATTGACGCAAGAAAAAAAAAAACTAACAAATATTCCAAAGAGTCAAGAAAGGATAAAAAAAAAAAATACAATTTCACAACCAAAAAATCCTTTGGTTTTCCTCTTAATAATAGCATTTTTGTCATAAAACTTTGTTTTTTTAAAGTTTGTGACATTTTTTCATTGTTTGCTTATTTTTTTTGGAAATACCTATAATGTCTAGAATAGATGAAAAAAAGACTTTTCTCTATAAATGATAAAAAAGATATCTTTCTCCATAAAAAATGTACAAAACGCCTTTCTCCATAAATAATTTTCAAAACACCCTTTTGCAAAAGACGTCTCTCCATAGAATATGCAAAAGACGCTTTTCTCCATAAATGATGTACAAAACACCTTTCTCTAAAATAAATAAATAAATAAATAAATAAATAAATAAATAAAAAGAAGAATTTAAATGTATAAAATGATTAGTGGTGGAAGACAATAAAATTCATATTTTGAACGCCATGTTTTGTTTTCGCTCTTGAAATACTTCTATTAAATATAATGACCCTTTTTATGAAACTATATTTATTTCAGAAACAGATTTTATAATTATTTATTATTTTTTCTAGATGGTTATTCTAAACATAAAACATTTCTTTTCTAGTTTCAAACATTGAGTGTGAAAGAAAGGAAAACTTTTAATGACAAAAAGGAGTGTATATATATAGTTTTCAACTGCATTAAATACATTGAGTATATAAAATCATTTGTACATTTTTAATTAATTTTGATAATTCTTACGTTATATGTTGGTCAGACAAAATCCAATTTACCTACGACAGTTTATATTGAATGCAAATATTAATTTCTTTTCAAGAAGTAAGGTTAATAAAAAGTAGCAACACTGAAGTAGGAAAAGAAACAGCTTCATTTGGGCTTGAGGTGTTCACCCTGGTTTACGGTATAACCCTCTGTCCACAGAAGCCACCCTCAATCCTACCCTCGAAATCATCACAGTCTGTCCTTACCAACTAACAGCTTTGGTTTGGGACTGCATTCCTCCATATTAAAATTCAGGGAACAGGTTACTCATGAGAAAGAGGTGCGTAGAACAAGAACCACAGAAAGAAGCAAGCAAATAAAGAGAAAATGAAAAGATCTCGCCCAAACCACAGCCACCCCCAAAAATCCAATAACCTGGTTGCTATGGAGATCTTGTTATTTGCAGGTAGGTAAAAAGAAAGAGCGACACAGGAAACCGGAGTTTAGGACACTCTTTACTTTTGCACGGAGGGGTAAGCGTGGTGGGTGATAAAATAAATGGGTGGGTAGTAGTACGTGTACGTAAGCCCCAAGCTGCAAAGGTAACAATAAAAAGAAATTTAACATATCCACCTTGAAGAAATTTGTCGGAGGTGGGTAAGGAAAGTAAAATAGGATATATAAAGATATATAGGAGCAGGGTTTTGGATAGAAACGAATACAAGGTTGTGAGAGTTAGAGAAAGAAAGGGAGTGAGTGTGTGTGTGTGTACGTGAGAGAGAAAGAGAGAGCGAGAGAGAGAGAGGAGTCTCTATCAAATGGTTCGAGACAGAAAGGAAAGCACATTTATATGTCTAAAGAGAAGAAAGTTAAAAGAGAAGTTAGATATTGGATAAAAAAGTAAACGATAGACGACAGGTCTTTGAAGATAGATAGATAGATAGATAGATAGAGAGAGAGAGAGAGAGAGAGAGAGAGAAGGAATAATACATTCACAAATTAAAAACAAAAAACAAAACAAAGAGAGAGAGTGGGGAGGAGTCTTTATGAAAAAATTCGAAACAGAGAGGAACGGTGATATATAATGGAAGAGAAGAAAGGTGAAAAAAAAAAGTTATATATTGGAGAAAAAATAAAAGACGACAGGTCTTTGAAGATAGATAGATAGATAGATAGATAGATAGATAGATAGATATGAATAAACTTAGAGAGAGAGAGAGAGAGAGAGAGAGAGAGAGAAGGAACAATACACTCACAAATTAAAAAAACAAAAGAGAGAGAGAGAGAGAGAAGGAATAATACATTCAAAAATTAAAAAACCAAGAGAGAGAGGGGGGGAGTTTTATGAAGAGGTTCGAAACAGAGAGGAACGGTGATATATAGTGAAAGAGAAGAAAGGTGAAAATGAAGTTATATATTGGAGAAAAATAAAGACGACAGGTGTTTGAAGAGAGAGAGAGAGAGAGAGGGGGGGTGCAGAGAGAGAGAAAGAGAGAGAGAGAAAGAGAAAGAAACGGAATAATACACTCACAAGTTAAAAAAAAAAACAAGAGAAAGGGAGGAGTCTTTATGAAGACGTTCGAAACAGGAAGGAACGCTGATATAAAATGGAAGTGAAAAAAGATGTTAGATAATGGAGAAAAAAGTAAACGATAGACGACAGGTCTTTAGAGAGAGAGAGAGAGAGAGAGAGAGAGAGAGAGAAAGAAGGAAGAAAGAAAGAAAAGGAATAAAGCACTCTCAAATTAAAATAAAAACAAAAGAGACAGAGAGGAGTCTTTAAGAAGAGGTTTGAAACAGAGAGGAACGATGATCTAAAATGGAAGAGAAAAAAGGTGAAGTTAGATATTGGAAAAAAATAAAAGATAGACGACAGGTCTTTGAAGAAAAAGAGAAAAAGAAAAGTATAATAATCTCATGAAAAAAAAAATTAAAAAAAAAAGAGAGAGAGAGAGAAGAGTCTGTGTGACGAGGTTCGAAAAAGGAAAGAATGCCGGTATACTTGACAGGTAAAATTCAAACGTTAAATATTGAACAAAAATGTGAAAGATAAATGAGAGGTCTTTGAAAAAAGAGAGAGAAAAAGAAAAGGAAAAATAAACTCACGAATTAAAAAGAAAAAAATGTAAAGAAAAAATAAAGAGACAAGAAAAAGAAAAGGTAAATGAGGTGAAGGATGAAAGGACATGTAATCGAGAATGAAGGAAAAGCATACAAAAGAGAACAGACGAAAGAAAAAAAGAAGTAAGGGACATTTTAAAGAAAAGGAAAAGAAGAAAAGAATGACGAAGGAAAGTAGAAATAAATAAGCAAATAGACAAAAAGAAAGAAAAGCCTGGAAGAGAAAGCAATGATAAAAAATGAAATGAAAGAAAAAGGCCATTACTGACTTTTTAAATCTAAAAAACAAAAAACAAAAAAAAACAAAAGATTCAAAATGGCGACAAGAAAATAGCCGTAGTGGCAATGGATGAAATTAAAAAGAAAATAAATAATCCTTGCTCGAAAAGGACTAGAAAGTTAAATGTTTGGAAGCTGAATTATTTTCCCTTTAAGATTGTCCTTTTGTTATCGTCACCTCCCTTATGTTACCTACCTGTCATCAGCCAGACCTTGAAAATAATCACTGTAAGGGTAACGGAATGGATACAATTGAAAATCTCAGCATTTGATAAAGAACTTTTTCGGATTTGCTAGTTTTGGTCATTCCAATGCTTGGTTTTTAAAGCCGAATAAAGTATTAAGACACAGGAAACTTTCACTAGAAACAAAGAAGAGTGCACTGGATTGCTATGTGATGTCAGTTCTTCAATATGGCAGCGAATGTTGGACAATATCAACAAAGATGAAGAGAAAACTTGAAGCAGCTGAAATGTGGTTCTACAGAAGGATGCTGCGGATATCGTGGACCGAGCATGTGAGCAATGACGAGGTTTTGGAAATGATGGAAACGAAAAGAAAATTAATATTGAGCATCAGGAAGAGACAACTAAGTTCCTGGGACATGCAATGAGGAAGGAGAGCTTGGAGAACCTGATGCTAACAGGCCAGATAGAGGGAAAAAGAGACAGAGGAAAGAAGCGGATAACATATTTAAAAGGCCTGAGCAGGCGGATGACAGAACGGGGGCTGAGAGACGTTACAGGAGAAAGCGTGCTAAGAGCCACCAGGGATAGGGAAACGTGGAAGGCCATGATCGCCTACATCCTGAAGGGACAAGGTACATAAAAGAAAAAATATCATGTTCTCTCAAGACCTAGGGAATCTTTGCTTTACACAAATTCCTACCTGTTTACGTGAATTGTCGATTTCGAATTTCAGTCGAGTTCTTTATATTCAGACTGTTGGTAAAGGTATGAATCCAATTCTTCTCCCCCTCCAACTATAAGTAAATAATAAGACAGACTGGGTTCTATAGTGTTGGTAGCCAACCAATCTAGGGGAAGAAAAACTGATTTCAAAACTGTAAGTAGCCATGGCGAAGCACATACTATGCAGATAATAAAAAGGATCATTCGTGTAGACTGGATGATTCCAAATATGGTCAGCTCCTGGGGGGGGGGGGGGTTCCCGTTGCTTTCTCCACTGTTTTGAGTTTAGAGTTTTCTTTCTCCCAGACTAGCTGCAGGTAGAGAACCCTTAGCTAACGGAGGGAGAGAAGAATTCAGGCCTTTCCAGAGAGGATTAATGCGAAAAGGAATGCAGCACACTAGTCTGTAATTGGAAGCCAATAATGCTAATAGTGCTAATAATGCCAATAATGTCAATAATGCTAATAATGCCAACAATAGCAATAATGCCAACAATATCAATAATGTTAATAATGCTGATAATGCCAATAATGTCAATAATGCCAATAATGCCAATAATGCCAACAATATCAATAATACCAATAATGCCAATAATGCCAACAATATCAATAATGCCAACAATATCAATAATGTTAATAATGCTGATAATTCCAATAATGTCAATAATGTCAATAATTCTGATAATGCCAATAATGCCAACAATGCTAATAATGTTAATAATATCAATAAGACCAATAATGTAAATAATGCTAATAATGCCAACAATAGCAATAATGCCAACAATATCAATAATGTTAACAATGCTAATAATGTTAATAATGCTGATAATGCCAATAATGTCAATAATGCCAATAATGCCAATAATGCCAACAATATCAATAATACCAATAATGCCAATAATGCCAACAATATCAATAATGCCAACAATATCAATAATGTTAATAATGCTGATAATTCCAATAATGTCAATAATGTCAATAATTCTGATAATGCCAATAATGCCAACAATGCTAATAATGCTAATAATGCTAATAATGCCAACAATAGCAATAATGCCAACAATGCTAATAATGTCAATAATGCTGATAATGCCAATAATGTCAATAATGTCAATAATGCTTATAATGCCAATAATGTCAATAATGTCAATAATGCCAACAATGCTAATAATGCCAATAATGCTAATAGTGTTAATAATGCCAATAATGTCAATAATGCCAATAATGCTAAGAGTGCTAATAGTGGTAATAATGACAATAATATTAATAATGTTGATAATATCAATAATGCCAATAATGTCAATATTGCTAATAATGCTAATAATGACGTTACATGAACCACAGTGATTCTCCGGAATGAATACTGGAAAGTTAAAATGTTTCTCATTATTTAATTTTATTTTCCTATCCTTCAGGTACAAAATCCACAAAATCTGAGAATTTTTTTTTTTTGCGTTATGTACGTTGTGGTGCAGCGGCTATTGTCTCGGAATGAGAAACCGAGAGAGACGAGTTCGAATTCCAGTATTCTTAATAGTCGCCTTACATAAACATCGCGTGAATCGCTGACGAAAAACAAAAAATGAAATTTTAATTAAAATTTCGAACGTGTTAGAAAGGATTTTAAAAATTAAAAAAATTAAAACAACAAAATTTGATCTTTCCTCTTAATAATAACACAAATATTTTCATGATAAAACTTTGTTTGAGCCCTTTCAACATTATGATATGCTGTTTTTTTTTTTTTGGCAATTGAGTGGAGGTACCTAAATTCGTAGTTTCTTTCTTTTGTTTAGCCAAAGCCTCCATCTCATATAATAAAAAATAACAAATCTGATTCTCTCAACCATTTTCTATAAAAAAAAGTTACTTACTTGTATAATTTGTTTTTCGGTGCGTGGTTAAAAGAAGTATGCGTATTTTTTTTCTTTCTTTCAAATGTTCGGTTTTACTTTTATCATCGTATACTGAATTCCACTTAACCATGAATTTCACAGTTGAGGAATTGCAGGAAAACGGTAGAACTCTCCCATTTTTTGAACTGCCACGTCACACCCGAGCAGTTAGACGTTGCGTAAAGGCAAGGCGGACCTGAAGGAGACTATCACCACCTTGAAATTTGTTGTTTTTCATTTTTTTACTTTTTTCAGTGCAGTCTTTTTGATTGCACCCTAAACTTTTCGATTGACAAAAAAACTGGGGAAAAAATTCAATATTTAAACAATTTTAGGGGGCTCAGTTTTTCATACAACCTTATAGTAAATCGATCCTCTATTTTGAAACGACTCGCCGGTACGGTATTACCACCACCTGTAAATTTGTTGATTATTAATTTTAAAATCTTTTTTTTTAGTGCAATCTTATCGATTACACTCTAAACTTACCGATTGACGAAAAAAAAAATTGTAAAAATGTCAACATTTAAACAATTTTAGGGGTGGGGGAGGTCTCATTTTTTCATACAAATCGAAAAATCGATTCTTTGCAAGTAACTTTCTTGCTTGCGCGTATTCAACTCCTGAATCCTTTGCGAAATTTTTGAATAAAGCCATTCTTGGATTTTCCGAGGAAGATGCCATCGTAAGAACTAAAGAAAACTTGAAAAAGACAAAAACAAGAGCAACAACTCGTCCCCCCCCCCCCAAAAAAAAACCCCCAAAAAAACCAAAGCGACCCCAACGCGAGTGGTTCTAAAATGGAGGATCGATTTACTACAATGTTGTATGAGAAAGTGAGCCCCCACTAAAATTGTTTAAATATTGAAATTTTTTTTCAAATTTTTTGGATAATCAGAAACTTTATATAATAACCGATAAAACTGTGCGGAAAAAAAGTAAAAAAAAAGAAAATGAAAAACAACAAATTTAAAGGTGGTGGTAGTCTCCTTCAGGTCCGCCAAAGGCAGTAATTGAAGCATGTGTCTCAGTGTGTGGACAAAATAATGGAAACAGATTCACAGAGCAACGTATTTCTCTAGACAAAAAAAAAAAAAAAAAAAAAATTTAAAACCAAAAAAAAAATGTTAAATAAAGATTGTGATTATTGACGATTATAATCAGTCAGCACTTATATCATTATTAGATCACAAACACTATCAAGTTAAACAAAGAAAATTTTTGAAATTGCATCGTTGATAGAAACTGTCAATTTTTCGAACTAATTTCGGCAACGGAAGATGATAACTGATTTTGATAATATTTTGAATTTGTTACTTCAAAGTAAAGACAGAACTTTTTATTAAATTTTAGGAATATGATTTCAGAACTTTGATTGTTTTACTCCAACCTACAACTGCATAACTGACGCAATGCACACAGACATACCACACAGACATACCACACGTCCATTTCAGGCCTTAATTTCTCTCGCCGTTCATCACCTAACCACATCACTGACGCAATGCACACAGACATACCACACGTCCATTTCAGGCCTTAATTTCTCTCGCCGTTCATCACCTAACCACATCACTGACGCAATGCACACAGACATACCACACGTCCATTTCAGGCCTTAATTTCTCTCGCCGTTCATCACCTAACCACATCACTGACGCAATGCACACAGACATACCACACGTCCATTTCAGGCCTTAATTTCTCTCGCCGTTCATCACCTAACCACATCACTGACGCAATGCACAAAGACATACCACACGTCCATTTCAGGCCTTAATTTCTCTCGCCGTTCATCACCTAACCACATCACTGACGCAATGCACACAGACATACCACACGTCCATTTCAGGCCTTAATTTCTCTCGCCGTTCATCACCTAACCACATCACTGACGCAATGCACACAGACATACCACACGTCCATTTCAGGCCTTAATTTCTCTCGCCGTTCATCACCTAACCACATCACTGACGCAATGCACACAGACATACCACACGTCCATTTCAGGCCTTAATTTCTCTCGCCGTTCATCACCTAACCACATCACTGACGCAATGCACACAGACATACCACACGTCCATTTCAGGCCTTAATTTCTCTCGCTGTTCATCACCTAACCACATCACTGACGCAATGCACACAGACATACCACACGTCCATTTCAGGCCTTAATTTCTCTCGCCGTTCATCACCTAACCACATCACTGACGCAATGCACACAGACATACCACACGTCCATTTCAGGCCTTAATTTCTCTCGCCGTTCATCACCTAACCACATCACTGACGCAATGCACACAGACATACCACACGTCCATTTCAGGCCTTAATTTCTCTCGCTGTTCATCACCTAACCACATCACTGACGCAATGCACACAGACATACCACACGTCCATTTCAGGCCTTAATTTCTCTCGCCGTTCATCACCTAACCACATCACTGACGCAATGCACACAGGACGATTGTCTAATTCTAGTTTCTGTTTCCCATATTTTTTGATCAGGGGTAGAAGTTTATTCCTTGTTTTCTGGTTATGTAATATATTCTGTAATCCACAGAAATATTATTTTGGTTCAAAACAGAAGTGCAGGCAATGACAAACAAAAGTGTTTTACATTAAAGGAATGTAATTGTATTTTGATATATAAGATATGTTTTGGCGTCCGAAACAGTGACAAACAAAAATGTGTTCGCGTCAGGGCAGCCATTCTCATGTCAGAAAATATATAATAATCTCAGAGCAATATGATGACGTCAAAAGCAGCTGGCCCAATGGCAATATTAATGCGAAAATGATAAGTAGTTGTACCTGGTTATAGATAATGCCATCAAGCTGGAATTCGAGGTATTTAAGCTCATATAAGGACCTTTTTTCGGTCAAAAGCATTCTGCGTTCTGCTTTTGAACAAAAAAGCTAGTGGAATCAGAACGAACGCAAAGAAGACAACTCCAGCCTGTCAACTCCCTCGTATGTGCGTACTTCCCTCTGAATCCCACTCTACATGGTCACCGAAGAGAATAAAAATATAAGATTATTTTTTATGTATACGTGTTCGTTGTTCGTCGTTGATGTCATTTGGTTAACAGGTGCAGCTTATACATCAGTTAGGATATAGTTTATCGGTTTTTTCTTCTTCCGTGGCCCTCATGATCTTAATTTTTGGATAATCTGACTGATCAGTGGCTTCAACTTTTCATTATGAAGGCAATTTTCTGGCTACTGCATCAGAAGACAGGATTTTCATTTGTCCAAAACAAATCTAAACTTATTTATATATACTTTGTGTGTGTGTGTGTGTGTGTGTGTGTGTGTGTGTGTGTGTGTGTGTGTCCGTCCGTTACCTATAGACTCCGAAACGGCTGAACCGATTTTCTTGAAAATTTACACAGTTATACTATAAGTGTCTGCGAGTGTTCTTAGCTAGGTTTTGTGCCGTGGTACCCCCAATAAATATCGAAAATCGATAATCGTAAAAAATCGGGTTATAGAAGGAGTGGTCCGATTTTAATCAAATTTGGTACACTCATAGACAAAGACATAAGAAACGATATTCAGAAGTTTCAACGTTGCAGTTCTTACAACAGTGCAGAAAATTGCTAATATATATATATATATATATATATATAAAAGGCAAGATGTTTGTGAGTGTGTCTGTTTATATGTCTGTATGTCCTTTATACAAATCCACAATTTTTATCTGATTCTCACCAAACTTCACACAAATATTCTTTAGGCTGAGTCTGAGCTCCAGGACCATAGATTAGTTTTACAGCTTTCATTACACCTGAGCAACGCCGGGCTATACTGCTAGTTACTTATAGGCAGTGCTGTGTTTAGCAACATCGCCCCCACAAGCAGAATGCACCCGGCGGCCCCCTACCCGCATAATGCAGCTTGTCCCCCACCCCCGAACATAGTGAACGCACAATAAATGGTACTTAATACTCTCTGAACATACTCTCTGAACGCAGATCACGAAAAAACGGAAGTTGGCGTTTTGAAGCTATACATTACGAACGTTTTCAAAACTTTTAGCTACTTTTTATGTATGTTGAAACAGATATCTCTAATCTATTTCTCTCTCAAGTTATTTTTTTTTAATTACAAATAATTTGCAGCCTCTTCGGGGCCGGAAGGCTTCTATCAAAGATTTTATATATATATATATATATATATATATCGCTCATTCAGTGAAATGAATTAGAGTGATCTAGCTATTGGGCGCGTATAATGATATGCGCTAAAAAGTCTGCCTACTTCCACCGAACGCCCATAGCCCGGCGGTAGAGTCGCCGACTGACGCCATTTCTGTCGGGTTTCAATCCTGGGTAAAAAAGCAATCGGAGTCTAACCGTACTGATGAGCTGTGATAAGGCGAAACAGATCTGTCTGCGGATGACAATATATATATATATGTGTGTGTGTGTGTGTGTAAAGAGAGAGAGAGAGAGAGAGAGAGAGAGAGAGAGAGAGAGAGACGGGTTGACGGGTCTATTTCAACATACAAGTATGATAATAATTTTCTAGTTTATCCTAATAATTAATTTGTTATTTTTTTTTTCATTACAATAGATCTTGTGGCCCCTAGGGAATCCCCCCACCGCAATTGCGGAGTCTGCGAGGGCCCTAAGCACGGCCCTGCTCATAGGCTAGCGAATCCAATTCCGTCTTTGTCTTCAATTCTTCGAATTTGAAGGGAGTGGTTATTATTTTTTTACACTCACTACAGATTAGTAGACTCTTGGTCCAACGTTTGTATATAGAAAATGTTTTGATTGGAAAGGGCTTGACGTAACGCGGCAAACTGTAATTTGAAGTCAAGAAAGGCGGGAAAACAATTTGAAATGTGATACTACTCGGGGACACTACAAAGTAATTCTATTCAATTACTTGACAATGTTTTTTTTTTTATTGTCTTAAAAAGTATTTTGAAAAAAAGTCGATGAAAGTAATTTAGAAAAGACTTGTGAAGATAGTTATTTGCAAAGATCTAATTACAAAT
>JBBBDQ010000496.1:832500-835000 GCA_037127315.1 Ascarosepion bandense
TCTTTCTTTCTGTTTCAACA
Source organism: Ascarosepion bandense (assembly GCA_037127315.1). Taxonomy (NCBI): domain Eukaryota; kingdom Metazoa; phylum Mollusca; class Cephalopoda; order Sepiida; family Sepiidae; genus Ascarosepion; species Ascarosepion bandense. Next base: position 832,521 of record JBBBDQ010000496.1, read on the forward strand.
AAATGTACAAACATTTATTCTACCAGCATGTCATCGCAAGAAAACAAATTTCGATAAACTAAACCAGTTGATACGTAAAAAGAACAATGATAATTACAATTAAAAATTAAATTTCCGCCCATTTTATATAAATATCTTATGTTAATTATCTGATTCTGATATACTGTCTTATGATAATTATCTTATGATAAATAAATATCTTAGAATAATTATCTTATATATTATTTTATATAAGATAATTATCATAGGATGGTTATTTTATGGGATGTGGTGCATTGGATATCGGCTCGGAACGAGAAATCGGGGAGCCGAGTTCGAATTCCAGCTGAATTCATTGCATTCACTTACGCGCAAATACCCTTGGGAAAGGTATTAATCCGCCTATTCCTTCCAGTTATGGGTTAAATAACAGGACAGATTGGGTTCTATAGCTATAGCCTCGGTCGGCAACCACTCTACCGCAGAAAGCAATGGCAACCTACTTCGGGATAATCTTCTGTCCAGTCAGTCATGTCTCTTTCGAGACATGATCGCCCAAGCGTGTATCACGTATGGCACTTAACTGACTGACTATTTTATGACAATTATCTTATGATAAGTATTGTATGATAATTATCTTATATACTTTCTTATGATAATCATATTATATATTATCTTATAATGATAATTATGTCAAAAAAGTTGATACGCAGAAAGAAAAGTCATATAGAATTAAAATTTTCAGTTTCCACCGATGTTCTCGGATATCAAGCGTAGATAAAACAATCGGAATATAATAGAAATAAAAAAGAGATTTCAAATAAGTAAATCTAAACTTATTTATAAATAAAACTTTGTGTGTGTGTGTCAGTGTGTGTGTGTGTGTCAGTGTGTGTGTGTCAGTGTGTGTGTGTGTGTGTGTGTGTGTGTCTGTTACCTATAGACTCCGAAACGGCTCAACCGATTTTCTTGAAAATTTACACAGTTGTACTATAAGCGTCTGCGAGTGTTCTTAAAAAGGTTTTGTGTCGAGGTACCTCTGATAAATATCGAAAATCGATAATAAAAAAAATCGGATTATAGAAGGAGTGGTCCGATTTGAATCAAATTTCATACACTCATAGACAAAGACATAAGAAACGATATTTATAAGTTTCAAGGTTGCAGTTCTTACAATAGTGCAGAAAATCGATAATATATATATAAAAGGCAAGATGTTTGTGTGTGTGTCTGTTTATCTGTCTGTATGTCCTTTATACAAATCCACAATTTTTATCTGATTCTCACCAAACTTCACACTAATATATTTTAGGCTGAGTCTGAGCTCCAGGACCATGGATTAGTTTTACAGCTTTCATTACAACCGAGCAACGCCGGGCTATACTGCTAGTTGTTTAAAAATTCAAAAGAAGAAAAAGAATGTGTTTCGAGGTTTAACGACCTATCAATCCTTATGGAATCATTTAAGGTCATAACCAATGATTTTGGGTAAGGTTATTTTATTTTTACAACATTTTTCTTTTCGAGTATCAAGATTATTTGGGAATTGTTTGTAAGAACAGCAGGGTCCCCAAGCCTTACCCTTGTTATTTAACCCATAACTGGAGGTAAAGGACGGATTAATACCTTTCCCAAAGGGACCAATGCTTAAGTGAATGCAGGGTATTCAACTGGAATTCGGACTCGGCTCACCGATTTCTTTTTCCGTGCCGATATCCACTGTACCACAACGCACATCCGTCACTATACGCTTACAGCACCTGGTATTCCCAAACACATCTAAGTACTGACCAGGCTCAACGTTGCTTAACTTCAGTGATCGAGCGAGAACCGGTGTATTCAACGTGATAGACCGTAAGCATAAAAAATGTGTACTTAATGGTTTAGGAAAATGGCTGCTCCAGTATTGTGTCCTTTTAATCTTATAAAATAAAATAACTTTCTTTTTATTTCATTTATTTATATATTCGTTTTTCTATTACAAATCCTAAATTTTATTAAATAGGTGAGATTTCTTTCTTTTTAATTTACAATTATGTTTTCGCTTGACAGAACTGAACTTATTGTATATCAAGTTTGTTTTTTGTTTTTTTTTTTAAATTTTATAGTTTTCCAGTCTTTAAATCTTTCTTTCCGATTCGTGGTGCTATTTCTGCCTATTTATTATATATGTTGACTTTGATCACAAAGAAACAAATCATTTAGCGTAGAAAATATTTCGTTATGTATTTCACAATAAGAACTTTGACGTCATTGAAGCCTTTATATTTTAACATAAAAAACTAATGTTGCGTTTCTAACCAAACAGCCAACTTGACCTCGTTATTAATGGAAATAGGTGCTAAAAACAAACGAAAAAACTCAGTTTTATCCATATTGTACTTTTGTAGTTGCGTGACTATTATATATATATATATATATATATATATATATATATATATATATATGTGTGTGTGTGTGTGTGTGTGTGTATATATATATATATGTATATATATATATAT